>BRDA01015697.1:647-16543 GCA_036984385.1 Crenuchus spilurus | reverse complement strand
TCATCATCATCATCATCATCATCACCACCATCATCATCATCATCAACAGCAGCAGTATCATCATCAGCATTAGTAGCATCTTCATCATCATCAGCAGCAGTAGCAGCAGAAGTATAATCATCCTCTTTATCATTATCATCATCATCATAATCATCATCATCATCATCAGCAGCAGCAGTATCATCATCATCATCATCATCATCAATACCATTGCAGTGCTGAAAATGATCCACCACCCAAATAATAGCTGCTCTGTGGGGTCCTGATCATTGAAGAACAGGTGAAAGGAGGCTGACAAAATATACAGGGAAACAAATGGACTACAGTCTGCACAAAGGGCACCTACTTGGTCAGTGGAGCTGATAAATTGGACAATGAATGTAGCTATAAGTTGGTGGTTTTAATGAAGTTGCTGGTTGATACATCTCAAAGTTCTGTCAATAAGTTCAGTGTTAGAATGTATTAACATTATGACACACAATGGCTACACTGTGTTATAAAAACACGGGATCATCCTTGAAAAAATGGAGCAGAAAAATCACCTTTCTTTTGTGACATCTGTTCTAATGAATAAGGAGAAATGGTTTTGTAAACCCAAAAATAACATTTTTTTTGGGTAAAAGAAACACACATAAGGAGAAAATGAGTAATCTGTAAAGATAAAACAGCCAGTAAAAAACATTTCCCAGTTTGATTCCCAGACATGGAACTTAAGGTCAAGGCATCTAATCCCCCACTACCCCCCAGGCACTGTGGATAGGGCTGCCCACTACTGTGTGTTTCACTGCATGGATGAGTAGAATGCGAAGGCCAAATTTCCTGACTGTGGGACTAATACGAGGTTATAAAATAAAAATAAATAAATAAATAAAAAATGTAGAGGCCCTTTAAACATTTGTTTTGGAGCTCCTCTAAGAGCTCCTTGTTTTACAAGGCCATTACTTTGAGAGCCCCACATGAGCAGTCAAATACATTCTGAACTAATTGAAGCTGCTGGGAGTGATCACATGAGACTGTTCAGCTTGTTGTGTAATTTGGACTGAAGTGTTTTTTATGATAATTTTTAATTATCTTGAGTAAATTGTTGACTTTCACCTTTAAATAAAAGAGAAAACAGTTCAGTTCACTTTGGGTGGTAATGCAACAAGGCGACTTCACATAAACCAAATCTTAAAACTTGGTATCCGGGTCATGTGTTTTCTTTAAGAACTCTATTTAGGTCAATACTGGTGTTATGTGAGCTGTGGCTCGAAGCAGCACGTTCACCTCTGTAAACAAGTGCTCATCTGTACCCTGTTGTATTGTAGTTTAGTGGTTCAGAGAGGCAGTTCTCATAAAAAAAGGGCTGCTAAAAAAAATAGGCAAAACAGACCACCATATTTGATGTAAACAGCATTTCAGAGCGTGGTCTAAAGTACTCAAAATATCTAACTTTAACAAGGACGTCACAGCACAGTCTTTCACAAAGCTGGGTTTCTTGGTAATAGATCATTCCTGTACTAGCTGAAGGACTTTGCAACTGTGCTCTGAAAGCTGAGAAATTTAGGGAAAAGAGCAAAAGTAGAAACTTTTATGAACTTTTATATATATTTTTTCTTTAAATCTGCTTTAAAATGTCACTTCAAGTGGTTCCACATAAGTATTTTAAGTAACTTCTTAGATGCTAATTATGTACTCAATCCAAGTAGAGTGGTTATCGTTTGCCCCAATTATCGTACAATGTAGTTATCAGACTTTCTTCAGGGAAATTTTGTCCCAGTTATTGTTCATCCACCCAGTTTTCATTGGCGTGCTAACGTGACTCACCTCTAATTTCACAAAAACAACCCATCCACCCACACGTTCATCATTCATTCTGGTTTTGTTTCTCATTGTTTTTCTGACTTTGTTTCTGGTTGTTTCTCTGGCTTTGTTTCTCGTTGTTTCTCAGGCTTTGTTTTTCAGGCTTTATTTCTCATTTCTCTGTATTTGTTTCTCATTGTTTCTCTGGCTTTGTTTCTCATTTCTCTGTATTTGTTTATCATTGTTTTTCTGGCTTTGTTTCTTGTTTCTCTGGCTTTGTTTCTCATTGTTTTTCTGGCTTTGTTTCTTGTTTCTCTGGCTTTGTTTATCATTTTTCTGGCTTTGTTTCTCATTTCTCTGGCTTTGTTTATCATTTTTCTGGCTTTGTTTCTTGTTTCTCTGACTTTGTTTCTCATTTCTCTGGCTTTATTTCTCGTTGTTTTTCTGGCTTTGTTTGTCATTTCTCTGGTTTTGTTTCTCATTGTTTCTCTGGCTTTGTTTCTCGTTTCTCTGGCTTTGTTTATCATTTTTCTGGCTTTGTTTCTCATTTCTCTGGCTTTATTTCTCGTTGTTTTTCTGGCTTTGTTCCTCATTTCTCTGGCTTTGTTTCTCGTTGTTTTTCTGGCTTTGTTTCTCATTTCTCTGGCTTTGTTTCTTGTAGTTTTTCTGGCTTTGTTTCTTGTTTTTCTGGCTTTGTTTCTCATTTCTCTGGCTTTGTTTCTTGTAGTTTTTCTGGCTTTGTTTCTTGTTTTTCTGGCTTTGTTTCTCATAGTTTTTCTGGCTTTGTTTCTCATTTCTCTGGCTTTGTTTCTTGTCGTTTTTCTGGCTTTGTTTCTTGTTTCTCTGGTTTTATTTCTCATTTCTCTGCATTTGTTTCTCATTGTTTCTTTGACTTTGTTTCTCATTTTTTCTCATTGATAACCCTCAAAACAAACTAAAACATGCCACACTAAAGCACAAATAGTGGAAGAGAACCCCAAGGACGGGTGTACAAAACAAAGGCTGCAAGCTGGACCACAACGGCACACTCTAAAACAGACCGTAAACCTGTTAGAGTGATGTTAAATGTTCATTTGTCCATTTCATTAGTCTTTTGTATTTATTTCTCATTGTGTTCTGTATGAAAAAAACTATAGTTACTCTATATAAAATGTATTTTTTGTTAATATGTTGGATTGCCTGGAACAGATTAATTGGATTTACATTATTTCTCAGCGGCAATATTGCTTCAGTTATCCTTTGTTTTGGTTATCATCACACACTTTAGAACTGATTGAGGATGAAAACTGAGGTTCCACTGTAAATCATAAAGTGACTAAACACTAATTATATCTTATGCACTCATTGTTTTCTCGTAAAATTTTTAATTTAGGGAAATAATAACACTTCAAGAAATGGTTCATCCAGAAATATTTATGTACATATTTTTACACGTATGGATTAAGACACGTTTAGAGTCCAAATTTTCCATCTTTACTTTTAGAAACAAGCACTATGAGGCTAACATTGCTAACAAACACTAGATTTCAATTGTCACAAGTCCATCAAAATTATTACCATAACCTAGCACCATAACATCATTCAGATCTTAGTGAAGGTCCCACAGACCAGTGGATGTTTAGGACACGATTCCACTAGAAAATGAGTAAACCTCATTGTTACAAGCAGACACTTCAGACAGCAGCAGGGCTGGTAGAAGACTGATTTTGAAACAGATTTCGATGTATTTATTCATCACTAAAGCTGATGCTAGATCAGTTTTGCTCTGAGTTGACTGCTGAAGATTTCAGATGCAGATTTCAGCTACATTAGTACTGTTTTTAAATAAAGCCCAAGTTCTAAACTACATGGACTAGTTTCTGGATGCAGGTAAGCTGAGAGAAGATTTAGTGAAGCATTTTGATTTTGGGCTACTTAGGTGCATATTATGTTGATTTAGATGTGGATGTCATTTGAGAGTTGGGGTTGGTTTTGCTTGCTGGGTGGAGTTTTCATGTTCTCCCTGTGCCTACGTGGGTTTCCTTCGAGATCATGGAAGTTAGGTGAACTGGTTACTCTACATTGTCCTGGTGTGAGTCCAGTGATGGATGTCCTGGCAGGAATGTCCTGCCTCAGTGCCCAGTGGAGGGGCATGAACTGGGTGAAGCTAATGGACAGATAAACGAGATTTGTGAGTTGAAATTTTGGTAATGTATTTTTACAGAAATGAATGGGACATTTAGGTGACTATTGACTTAGCAGCATTACTTTTGCAGCTCTTCTTAACTAAAGAAGTAAAATTAGGATATTTCTTAGTGATTTTTTAAATCAATAAAATAAATAAGTAAATAAGATTTTTAAGTGAACAAATCAAGTTGAGCTACACAAATAATAGTACATAAAGAAATACACACCCATTACAGAAAAAAAACTGGTCCCAGGAGCTAGTGCATGAAGTGAGTCTTTTCCCTGAAATAGTAACTTTAAGTCACATCCTAACCAACATGGTTACATGCATTTATTACAAGTAACAGCATCGAGAAATATAAGATTTAACAACAACAATGCAGTTTCAGGTCTAAACCTGAAATAACGACTATATATTTTTTTATTCATAAGTACAAGAACTAAGTGAGTGGCCAAACTGCACACCACACTAGTGGAGAAAGTAAATCTGCTGAACAGAGTAATACAAATGCAAATGTCCGAGGAAGTCAACGGAGGTTTTGCCCTCTTGAAGGTGTGTTTTGTTTATAAATGAGAAATCAGTTCACAGAACCTTGCTGGGGCATCTTCATCATTGCATAAGTCCTCTCATTGGAAGGTTTCCTAATGACTCTCTGCTTTGCATTTCCTCTTTTCATTAGCAGAGGCAGCGAGAGAGAGAGAGAGAGAGAGAGAGAGAGAGAGAGAGAGAGAGAGAGAATCTCAATCGAGGCCAATGTTTATATCCAAGTCAGAGCTATAGAGCTGTGTGCATCCCACACTGCCTGGATTACAGGCCAGATTTGAGGATTATAGATGATGTACTTGGAAAATTTGCATTCTCACCAATAATCTGCATTGAACGACTTGATAAAGCTGAATATATGACGTGGTTATTAGGTTTAGAGCTTGAAAACTAGGGCATCAGAGATGGAGAATGAGTGACCAAAAGTACAATTTATTTTCAATCTAGTGGTAAGCTGCGGTTACACCACACTGCTGCCTTCTTAAAGTAGAGCAAAAGTCGGGCTGTTCTGACTCTTGACATGATGATTTTGGAGGGAATGTCTAATCCAGTGAATGACTAGTGTTTGCTACTCATTACGTTTGGTTTGTGAATGACGAACTGTATTATTGTCACTGTTTTCAGAAAGAAAACACAACTTCTTGTCCTCTGGGGCACATTCAGTCTCAAAAGGTTGTGCTCTATTCAGTTTCCAGACTGAGCAACATGGTTTGAAAGGATGTGAAATGGTGAGGAATGAGCTTTGGGGTATATTTTTGCTGGTTTGGTAATGTTACCCAATATAGCAGTGATGTTTATGGTGGTCCAAAGTCCTCTTTTACATTTAATTTGGAAATCAAGCTCCTAGAGTCTGGAGGACGATTGGAGAGACAGGATCCAAGGGGTCTGAAGTCCAGTGTGCAGTTTCTACAGTCTGTGATGGTTTGGGATGGTGTCATGTCATCTGCTGGTGTTGGCTCACTGTTTCATCAAGTTAACATCTACCAGAAGATTTTAGAGCACTTCATGATTCATTTGCTGGCAAGTTTTATAGAGATGCTGATTTGCTTTTCTAGCAGGAATTAATACCTTAGGACGTACAAAGAACTTGGCCCACAGTGCTTTCAAATGGTTTGCTGACCATATTACAGGGGATGCAGTGAGATTCCAAAAGAGACAAGGCTTTATTAGGTAAAGAGAAATTAAACACTGTGGCTATAAACAAAACAAAGTTGTGTCTCTGGCAAAACTGAAGATCTACATAGACAATAGTGACAAAAACAACTAGGAACGACATACAAGATTGACTGACAATGACTGACAAAGACTGTGACACACTAGGGAGGCTTTATAGCTCAAAATGATTGACGCGTAATGAGACGGCAGGGCTGTGAACTGAGCCAACACACTGGTGCTAACAATGAGACATGACATGGTGTGACTGGGGGTGGAGACATGACGCAAAGAAGACACGTGGAAAATGTGAACACAAGCACATGGCAAACATAAATACACACAGAACATGTGGACAAAGATGGTAGCATAGATGAGGCAGAGGCACCTGGGGGGGAGGGGGGTTAGTTGGTTGGGTTGGGGTTGCGCGGAACGGTTAGTCGAGCAGGAAGTGAATAGACATCCCAAAAAAAATTGCTTGAATCTGCTATTTTGCAAGAAAATGTTGCATTTCTGACCTCTAGTGGATGTTTTTTGGCATAACATACTTCTACCGATTGGTAGAGATGGCACAATCACATTGTGTTATGTTTACCATCTTCTTCAATAAGATATAGTGGCTTAAATGTGCTCTATCAAATTGTTGAACAGTATATTAAAGGATTAAGGGCACTTCAGGCATGTCCTGTTGGTTCTAAAGGCTGGTTCGTTAACCACAGACCCACATCTACCCTATTAAAGTTAATGTGGATGAAGACAGTACGAACCTTCTCAACATACAGATTCTACTTAAGTGTTAAGTGTGTCTTCAGTGTTGATCAATTAATAATCAATCAATACAAATCAATCAAATAATCAACTTCCTATAGTGCAGGAAGATGATTACAGTGTACTAGTGCTCAGAATCTGTTGGTTTCAATGAATTGGCCGATCATCATTGAAGACAAATATTCGTAAATGTAACATTCTTAAAAAATGAGAAACGGTACATCTTTAGACTTGATTAGAGATGTTTCACTTTGTCTTTTTTGTAACCCAGTTTTGGAAGTGAGGTCACACCTGGAAGCTGCCGCTGAGCTTTGACCAAATCTGGTCACCTCCGTAACAGTTTCCAGAGCAGACACACACTCTCCTCTCACCTGTACACACACAGATCCTAATGGCTTCCTGCATTAGCAGCTCTGATGTTCAATTTCCCTTATCTTCATCTTTCTCTCTGCGTGAATACCATTTATTCTGTCTCTCTGTCTCTCTTTCAGAGGGCTATTTAAGCTGGCTGCCTGCCCGCATTACATGACCATTACTGACTTATCATACACTTCCTGTGAGCGTGAGGGAGCAGAGAATAAAGAGGAAAGGAAGTAAGTTATTTCAGTGAAACAGTGAAATACCAGCATTTTATAAAACATCTGTCCTGTCTATAGGCACTGTTCTAATTACAGGACATACACAGTAAAAATGACATAAAATACAGCCAAATTGCAACAATAACATACTGTTTTTTGGTAAAATATGGCAATACTGTGACAGCAACACTTATTTACAATAAATTTTTGTATATTGAAGACATATGACACCAGTAAAGCCATTTACAGTACAGTGCTGTATTTTCTCAATGTCGTTTTCAGCCCTGAACCTGTTAGATGCACCTGTTATCTAAACTCAGGGTTCATGGTCTGTCGTTAACCAGGTAAGCTGCCTGAGTAAAACAGTTGTTTTGCTGTGAGTGTAGTTTTGGATGAACAGCTGTACAAGTAATTAAGGACTTAAAATAAACTGCAGCAATACTGTAACGTCAGTCATGGAAAGGTTCCCATGAGCAGGTCAGTAGTTCATGCAAATTAGCTTTGCGAAAGCTCATGGGAGCGCACACATCCTGGTTTTTGGTGTTGTTTGTTTCGTTTTTTTGTGGTTTAAGTGAAAGTGATTTTTTACAGTGTAGTCCTCTGAAGCTCGGAATCTAGACTGTGCTTCAGCCCAGAGGGTACAACCGCGGGCATTTTTTATGCCAAATCGAGACAAAGACTCCACAAGTCCACTGAAGGTGTCCTGTGATATCTAGCACCAAGACATTAGCAATATGTCATCTAGTCCAGTCAGTTATGCCACTGATCAGGGGTGCATTTCCCAAAACGTTCTTAACGCTAAGTACTTCGTAACCTCGTACTTACAAACATTCTTAAATTTACGAAAGCCTTCGTAACCCACGTCGTACTTGTTCTCGTTCGTAAATCTATGAGTGGTCTTAACTTGAAGTTCACGTGAAGTTCTGTCTGAAAAACGAAAGAGGCCGCTGATCATCCTTTGACAAACACAACACTCAGCACACGCATTCATGAACATTTACATTTTCTTTTGAAAGCGTAATTGCGTCACGTAAATTAGAGCCAGCGTCCTTAATTCAGTACTGCGAATACATGTACAGAGGGGTGTGGCACCAAATTCTGGGCCCTATGGACAAGCAGTGCCCAGGGCCCCTCGCCCCTATTATCAAATATTATTTCCTTTAATATTTAAAGGAAAATAAAATTCCAGACTCTTCAAGGGCCCTTGCCCCACTTGGGGCCCTGGTAACTCAGTCCCACTCCCCCCCCACACACACTACCACACCCCTGCATGTACATATTAAGTTGAAATTATTGTTTTCATGAAATAAAAAACTAAGATTGCTTAAAGTACAATATATTATTTATTGATATACACATATAAATGACATAAATGCAGTGGGTTTGTTTTCCAGTGTAACAGTCGTAGTAGTAAATTAATATATTGTGTCCCAAGGAATGGTTACTCATTGGCCTACTAAGCTTGTCAACTCTTAACCAATCAAATTCACTGATTAATTATTTATAGGTAGGCGTGGCATGCGATGGACAGCAACTGCAAGTGAAATGTTTTTTATTTTGCATGTATGTAGTGTAAATACTTTTTTGATGTTTGGTTTTATAATGATTGTTTACATAACGATACGTTTGTGGCTTAATAATGAAGAAATGTATGTAAATCGGTGGTTCAGTTTTCGACTGGCCGAGCCTAACTGAGTGCTACTTAAGGACTCGTTTGTAAGTTTGGAAGATAAGAAGGCTTTTAGGAAACAGTCGTAAAAATTGCGTTCTTAAAGTTCATCGTTCTTAAAGTTGTTCGTAAATCGCTAAGTTCAATCGCTTTCGGGAAACACACCCCTGGCTTCTTTGTCCAGCACATCCAACAGAAGCTCTGCTGGAAGAAGATCTGGGCAATTTAGGAGAATACTTGGTTAATAATAATGTTTAGCTAAACTGTACAAGTGAAAGTAACATTTACTTGAATGCCAAGACCCCAATTTTCCAAACAGAACATTACCCAGAGTATTACAGGGACCTTGTTGGCTTGTCTACTTCCCATAGTGCATCCTGGTGCCATCTCTCCTCCAGGTTAGCAGCATAAATGCACCCGGCTGTCCATATAATGTAAAACATGATTCATCAAACTACACCACCTTCTACTACAGCTCTGAGGCTCACATGCCCATTGGAGATGCTTTCAGCAGTGAACATAGGTCAGCATGGGCACACTGTCTGGTCTGCAGCTACGCAGCAAGCTGTGATGCACTGTGTGTCCTTATACCTTTCTATCATAGCCAGCATGAGCTTCTTTTTAGCAATTTTCTTTGTAGGATCAGACTAGATAGATTAGTTTCCACGTGCATCAATGAGTTTCAACAGAGCGGACGCACGAGGCAGTCGACCATGTGCTAGGGAGAGCGTTCCATCTTGAGCACCCGAAGAGAGGGCATGGCCAATTCTGCTGCCTCGAGGCCCCGGCTGTCGATGGCAAGCAGTATAATCAGGATTCAAACTCGCGATTCTCGGATCATAGTGACTGCGTCTTAGTCTGCTGAGCCACTCGGGGCCCATCAATGAGATTTTGGCACTCGTTAACCTGGTGCTGGTTCACCAGTCGTCCACTTGGACCACTTTTGGTTGGTACTAAGCACTGCATACCACCCCAAAAGACCTGCTGTTTTGGAGATGCTCTGATCCAATCTTCTAGTCATCATAGTTTGGACTTTGATACAGATTCTTATGCATGCCCATTTTTCCTGCTTCCAATCCCATTGATGCCTAATATACAACCTTACAGCAGAATAAAATTGGAACAGCAGGTTAAAAGTAAATAAAAAACAGTGTTTCTTACATTTACTTTGACTTTTATTTCATTGTAGATGGTATGAACCTAAGCTGACTCATGCTTTATCTGCTCAACTTCATTTCATTTGTTACATCAATTCCTGCATTTCAGACCTGCAAAACATTACCAAATGTTGGGATTGGGGCAATTTAGGGCTAGTTCAAGTTCTTTCTGCAACACAGAACACAAGACATTTGACAACATACAATAAACATGCAGTCATACAGGACCTGTACCTGATTGTGTGCTGAGAAGTCTGACAGCCTTGGGGATGAAGCTATTGGAAACGACATGGAAAGGAGAGGGGCAGGGGCAAAGACCCGTGTAAACATTGGTGAGAACTTTGGATGATAGAGAGATCTCTGAATACTAAATGGCATGAAAAAGGATGAGGATGTTGCTTTACTTCTGCTCAATTGGTGGGGAACATTGACTTACTTTTGTTGTTTCAAAGAAATAACTAACTGTTTTGTCCTGTTTGTGAATGTTTATTATAAACACAACTGGTTTGTTTAGCAATAATTGTAGCGATAATTTGCTAACACACAAGTTAGCTAAGGCTAACACTGCTAAAGCTAATTGATGTTCTCTTTATTTCTTTTGGTTTATAAGTTCAGTGTTGTTACATTGGCAATGCAGGTGTGTGAATTGTGGAGGCGGAGCTTCTGAAGGAGCACTAAAGGGAGGGGTGTGCTTGCTTCGCTGTTGAGTTCAAACATCAACAGTCTTTCTCTAGAACTGTATACATTACCTTTGAGTAAAGATAAAATTACAAATAAAAAATACTCAAGTATAAGTACACAAAAAAGAATGTAATTGTAATTGTAATTGTAAATTGTTACTTCCATCCCTGGAGTTTCAGGTTTTGGTAACATGTCTTAGATTGTCCTTACATACCATTATATAACATAAAGCATTTTGTCAGGAATGCAGCTTTAGACACGAGACCGATTGGTCACGTGGTCACATCTTACCCTGGCACAGTCTCTTAATAGCATCGCCCTTAGATCCTGGATTGTTAAATTCACCTGGTGAACACATTCACACATCTCGCTTCAGCCTACGTCAGAAGAAAGTCTCTCTGAGAGAGTCCGGCCCCGGTTTCTGTTTAATAATGAATTTCCGCTCTGTCTCTCTCTGTAATGGTGAATGCTGGCATGCTGAGTTGTGCAATACAGAGAGGCTACACTTCAGAAACCTTTCTTCACAGATACTGCTGGAAAGCTGTAGGATGCAGGCTCCTTTTGGTACTTTTAAAAGCTTTTCAGTAAATGTTTTAATTTTTCTGTGGCCTAGCTATGAAGATGATGAAGATAGTTTCTAGTGAAATCTTGGTTCCCATCATTAATCTGTTCTAAAGTGCCTGATGATAACTAAAATGAACGATAACTGAAGCAACATTTCCTCATAAGAAATAATGTAAATCCAATTAATCTGTTCCAGACTCTCCAAAATATTAACAAAAATACATTTTATATAGAATATCTATAGTGTTACACAGAACACAATGAGAAATAAAGACAAAAGACTAATAAAATGGATAAATGAACGTTTAACATCACTCTTACGGGTTTACGGTCTGTTTTAGAGAGTGCTGGTGTGGTCCAGCTAGCAGCCTTTGTTTTGTGAAGCTTTTTTGTGAAGCTTTTTGGCTTCTGTCTACTCTGTGCTTTGTTCCACTAATAAGTCTGGATACGGTACATCTTCTTGGCAAATGTAAATGTGTCCAGAGAGGTTGCTTCTGGCGCACTCAATAAACAAGCACAAAAACACTAGAAAAACAATGGAAATGTTTAGATAAACATGCGATGTGATGCTTAATCAATGAGCAACAAAGCCAGAATGAATGATGAACACATGGGGAAGTGAGGAACGCGTGGGTGGAAGCTTTATTTTCACAAACCTAATGCCGAGTCCCGTGGGCACGCTGATGAAAACCGGGCGGATGAACAATAACTGGGACAAAATTTCCCAGGAAAAGTGGACGATAACTGAATGATAAAGAGGTTCCACTGTATAGTCTAATTGAAGCATTCAGATTTAATGATTATATAACCATTTACAGCAGATGTGGTCCATCAGTCAATACATGTGCAGAGCCCAGCTTCTTCTTCTTTAGTTTAGAACTGCCTAACACTGTTAACAAAGACTTGAACTCAGTAGTCACCTGAATTAGCCCAGCCGTTCATAACAAAATACATCAACAAAATGTCTCTCAAACTATGTAAACTGCTTCTAGGTGTTAATTAAGGTTTCATGTGGATTAAGACTAGAGCTGCATGCTGCATTTGTCAGCTTAGACAGTCAAAATCAGTTTAATTGATGATAATCATCATAAATACAGTCTTCTACCAGCCCTGCTGCTGTCTGAAGTGTCTGCCTGTAGCAGTGAGGGTTTATTTATTTTAAAGCTGACAGAAACTGTCCTAAATCACATCAACTAGTCTGTGGAACCTTAGATAAGATCTAGATGCAGTTCCAGTGGGTTGAGAGAAGTTTTGTTGATGTATTTTGTTAGCAACATTAGTCTCGCAGCTCCAGTTCTAAATTAAAAAATCAAAATTTGATCAAAACATGTCTTGACCGATGAAATACATCAAAGTGGAAAATTGTGTAACTATAATTTTGGGATGTTCGAGATGCAGACATAGTCTCTACTTTTAAATCTAGACTCAAAACCCACCTGTTCAGTTTAGCTTTTTGCAATTAACCTCTTCTTTCTAGTTTGATTGTCGTTTTAGGAATTCGTGAACATGGGGAATCCCAGAAATCTCATATGACAGTCTACAAAGCTGTGCCAACAGGTTTGAGGTTTGAGGATGGTGGTATGGATGGATATCATGGCCTGATGATGCTCTAATGTCTGTGTTCTTTCTGGTTTCTTTCCTTCCAGTCAGACTGTCTGAGTCAGGTCGACCTGAGTAATTTCACTGCAAATATTCACATGTTTCCTAATGCACTCAGCCTAACTGTTTATTTTTACAGCTTGTTTTCTTCTCTTTTCTGAGGAAATGGCCCCTGAAGGTAAATTGATGGCTGGATTCTCCTACGGTCCATACCAGACCTGCTGCTCACTTACATCTACTGCTGGCAATCAGAACTTGTCTATGTCTACCTCTGCCAACCTCAGACACACCACCATCAATTACACTGAAAGAGAATTGGACTCCTACTTGCAATGATCGGACTGAAGCTTTCAGGCTATTGCATATTTAATTTGACCCCATATGGATGCAAATATCACTGTTATTAATATCATTATTGTTTTATACTATATCACAATGTCAGACTTAACTGATGATGTAAATTTCTATCAGTAGTCTGATCAGAGGAGGATGGATCCCCTTTGTGAGTTTTGGTTCCTCCCAAGGTTTCTTCCTACAGCCTCGAGGGAGTTTTCCCTTGCCACTGCTGCCTTTAGCTTGCTCATGTTGGATTTTTCCATTTTGATTCAAATTGTCTGATGCCAATTATGTAAAGCTACTTTGTGACAACGTCCATTATAAAAAGTGCTATATAAATACATTTTGATTGATTGATTGACTGTCTCATAAGAAGACAAATAATAACTGAATAATTATATAAATAAGGATTTAAGGGATTCATCCAGACAACTATAAAAGCTGAAACTAAACTTATGGACAAAACAGGACATGACTCAACAGTAAAAAAAAAAAAAAAAGAAAAAGTCGATTTCATTCATAGAAAAAGTTTCTTTTTATGACTTTATGTGGCAGGTCTATATAAAGTACGTTGTCTGCTTGTTTAAACATACTTGAAGGCAGTAGAGAGCTCTGTTATTAAGGCTTTTTTGCAGAGAATATCCATGAATCACATCTCCCACCTGTTGTCAGGTACAGAATGAGCTGCCAGTAGTGCTTCCTTCAGCTCAGTAAACATACAGGAGGGTCGTGTCCTTCCTGCACTGATTTAGCAACAACAGTCATCAGTAACTACACTCACACACATCCTAAAGGAAATGAGAATGACGCAAAGGTCAGCACACACGACAGCTCAGACATGACGGGTTCTCAAGGTTCTTATGGTTCCAGAACAGTTCCAAAAACAATCAAAAATACACACTGTCACCTCAGATATACAACCCAAATTTTAAAAAATGTGAAATGTAAATTAATTGCTGAAGAAGTGGCCAACGACAGGACATTAAAGGATGGTGTTTATGATAAAGTGACAGTAGGTGGATATATAAGGTTGGTGTTTCTAGTAACATGGCCAGTCAGAGTAGGTGATTGTCATACAGTGGGTGTTATATGACTTGCTATTATGTGTGCTTTTGTATGAGCATATTTGTAAATGCATAAGCCTGAATAACTATGATAAATGCTCTGTGTGTGTGTTTCTGCTTGTATTCCTTCCTGGTGGGGACTGAAAGTCCTCATAATGATAGGAATACATGTCAGATTTGTAAAAGTGGGGACATTTTGCTCGTCCTCACAAGAACTGTGACATTTTCCTTACAAAAAATTTCATTTTTTGGAAAAATAAAAAAAGCAGAAGCATTGACATTTGATTGCTTAGATTAAGCTTATTTTTACTCAGTATACACAAGTGAATGGAATGTCCTCACTAGTATAGTATTAGCAAAATGTGTCTGTGTGTGTGTACTAGGTTTATGCCATGTACTGGACACCAATACCTAAACACTCAATTTAAACACTCGTGCTGGTCCCTGCAATGTAAATCATGACATTTTAGAGAGAAGATGTTTTGAGGTTAAGGTTAGGTTTGATTAAGTCTATGTAATGTCCCCACAATTCACAGAAACACACACGTGTGTGTATGTGTGTGCGCATGTGAATAAAGCAGACGTGAATGTTCAGTATTTAGTCTAATTGCCTCCGCCGGTCTGACAGAGATAACTACACTAGTGCACAGCTGACCTATCTTAATGTCATGCCTCATTCTGATGGAAATGCCGTCCATTTCAGTCTGGTTCCTAAATTTGTGCAGTCATTCTTCGCCCAGCTTCCTGTGTTCCGCCTCTTTTCCTTCCAATGAACATCTGAGCATCTGGACTGCTGACTCTCTTTTGAGTGTGAACTTTTAGAAAAGAGAATTACATATTCATAAGTTGTTGCACTTTTTCACAATTAATAGTATCAATAGTTTGCCAAAATTGTAGTAGCATTGCATTTGCCCAGCTGACAAATTTCCTCTTAATGGCTAAGATCTTTAAAGAATAGCAAAGTGAATACATTGTGTGGGTCAATTCTGTTTGTGATTGCTGAACTGCAGAAGTGAGATGACCTTGTGTAGGCAAACTGAAATATTCAACAGGTTATTAAAGCTGATCTCTACGCCTGCATGAAATCAAACTCACAGGAAGGAGATGGTCAGATTATTGTTTTCAGTCCAAACTCTAGAAAATGTTCAGAGAAGTTCATGATGATGTCCTCAGATTGGTTTTGCAATAAGGCTCTATAACAACATGCATGCTGAAATTCAGAACAATCAAAGTCAGCTAATCGTTCTTACCATCGCAGAAGTAAAGTATCTACAAACATGGAAATGCTTAAAAACTAGATGGATGGATGGATGGATGGATGGATAGATGGATACATAGATGGATGGATGGTAGGTAGATAGATAGATAGATAGAGGGATTGATGGATGGATAAATAGATAGATAGATGGATGGATGTATAGGTAGGTAGGTAGATAGATAGAGGGATGGATGGATGGATGGTTGAATGGATAGATATGTAGATAGATGGATGGATGGATGGATGGATAGGTAGGTAGGTAGATAGATAGAGGGATGGATGGATGGATGGATGGTTGGATGGATAGATAGATGGATGGATGGATAGTAGGTAGGTAGGTAGATAAATAGAGGAATGGATGGATGGATGGTTGGATGGATAAATAGATAGATGGATGGATGGATGGATGGATAGGTAGGTAGGTAGATAGAGGGATGGATGGATGGATGGATGGATGGCTGGATGGATAAATAGATAGATAGATGGATGGATAGGTAGGTAGGTAGGTAGATAAATAGAGGGATGGATGGATGGATGGTTGGATGGATAAATAGATAGATAGATGGATGGATGGATGG
>BRDA01015696.1:4439-20109 GCA_036984385.1 Crenuchus spilurus | reverse complement strand
GGATGGATGGATGGATAGGTAGGTAGGTAGATAGAGGGATGGATGGATGGATGGTTGGATGGATATATAGATAGATAGATGGATGGATGGATAGTGGGTAGGTAGGTAGATAAATAGAGAGATGAATGGATGGATGGATGGTTGGATGGATATATATAGATAAATGAATGGATGGATGGTTGGATGGATATATATAGATAAATGAATGGATGGATGGATGGATGGATAGGTAGGTAGATAGATAGAGGGATGGATGGATGGATGGATAAATAGATAGATAGATGGATGGATGGATGGATGGATGGATGGATGGATAGGTAGGTAGGTAGATAGAGGGATGGATGGATGGATGGTTGGATGGATATATAGATAGATAGATGGATGGATGGATAGTAGGTAGGTAGGTAGATAAATAGAGAGATGAATGGATGGATGGATGGTTGGATGGATATATATAGATAAATGAATGGATGGATGGATGGATGGATGGACAGGTAGGTAGATAGATAGATCAGATAGATCCTTCAGAAAAAGTGTTACCTAAACTTTTACTTATAGTTTAGTGCAGTGATTGGAATGCCATGCGGTGTTTCCTACACCTGGATCTCATCATTAGCTACATTAGCATTGGAAATTGGAAATGTGCAAACTCCACTCATTGAAGTCATCTATAATTAGCTGATGGATTGGGTCAAGTGTGCTAAAGCAGAAAAACACTAGCTCAGTGTTTCCCAACTAAAACTCAGGTGGTCTAATTGAATTACATAGTTTTGTACTCAAACACACCTGATTCAGCTTCAGAAGGGCTTGGTCATAGGCTAATGATATGAATCACTTCAAGACTGCTGTGTTAGAGCAAAACCTGATTTGTGGTTATTAGAGGCTGCGAGAGCATACACTCACACTTTGCCTTATTAACTTCTCATGCTTCAGTGTGTATTTTATTATTTATGTCTGAATCCGCATACCAGAATCTCTATACAGTAACTATACAAAATCAGTGCAAAATATTGATTGATTTTGAAGGAGAGACTTTATAATGAACAGAGAATGTGATTTATGATTTGTAATATAATAACATATGCTAACAACTTACTGCTGAACTAAACATGCACTTTTACATTGTCTTTAATCCCAGAAAACATTTTCAGACATTCAGCGTAGTAAAACTAGTTGCAATGCTATGATAAAAGTAGATGTGTTACTGTAGTATTACCACTCTAGTACCATAGTACTACTATCATGGTAATGTCCAGAAAACCATAGTTCTGCCATAATGACTTTACCATGGTACTTTTTTAAGGGAAGGTAATATGTGCAGTATTAGTGTAGTATGTGCAGTATTAGTGTAGTATGTGCAGTATTAGTGTAGTATGTGCAGTGTTAGAGTAGTATGTGCAGTATTAGGGTACTATGTCCAGTATTAGTACAGTATGTGCAGTATTAGTGTAGTATGTGCAGTATTTGTCTAGTACATGCAGTATTATGGTAGTATGTGAAGTTTTAAAGTAGTATGTGCAGTATTAGTATAGTATGTGCAGTATTAGTGTAGTATGTGCAGTAATAGTATAGTATGTGCAGTATTAGTGTAGTATGTCCAGTATCAGTATAGTATGTGCAGTATTAGTGTAATATGTGCAGCAATAGTATAGTATGTGCAGTATTAAAGTAGTATGTGCAGTATTAGTCTAGTACATGCAGTATTAGAGTAGTATGTGAAGTATTAGTATGGTATGTGCAGTGTTAGAGTAGTATGTGCAGTATTAGTGTAGTATGTGCAGTAATTTTATAGTATGTGCAGTATTAGAGTAGTATGTGCAGTATTAGTATAGTATGTGCAGTATTAGTCTAGTACATGCAGTATTAGTATAGTATGTGCAGTATTAGTGTAGTATGTGCAGCATTAGTATAGTACATGCAGTAATAGTATAGTATGTGCAGTATTAGTATAGTATGTGCAGTATTAGTCTAGTACATGCAGTATTAGGGTAGTATGTGCAGTAATAGTATAGTATGTGCAGTAATAGTATAGAATGTGCAGTATGAGTATAGTATATGCAGTATTAATCTAGTACATGCAGCATTAGTATAGTATGTGCAGTAATAGTATAGTATATGCAGTATTAATCTAGTACATGCAGCATTAGTATAGTATGTGCAGTATTAGTGTAGTATGTGCAGTATTAGTCGAGTACATGCAGTATTAGTGTAGTATGCACAGTGTTAGAGTAGTATGTGCAGTATTAGTATAGTATGTGCGGTATTAGTGTAGTATGTGGAGTGTTAGAGTAGTATGTGCAGTGTTAGTGTAGTATGTGCAGGGTTAGTGTAGTATGTGCAGGGTTAGGGCAGTATGTGCAGTATTAGGGCAGTATGTGCAGTGTTAGTGTAGTATGTGCAGTATTAGTATAGTATGTGCAGCATTAGTATAGTATGTGCAGTGTTAGAGTAGTATGTGCAGTATTAGAGCAGTATGAGCAGTGTTAGAGTAGTATGTGCAGTATTAGGGGAGTATGTGCAGTATTAGTGTAGTATGTGCAGTGTTAGTGTAGTATGTGCAGTGTTAGAGTAGTATGTGAAGTTTTAGTGTAGTATGTGTAGTATTAGTATAGTATGTGCAGTGGTACTATAGTATGTGCAGTATTAGTATAGTATGTGCAGTATTAGTGTAGTATGTGCAGTGTTAGTGTAGTATGTGCAGTATTAGTGTAGTATGTGCAGTGTTAGAGTAGTATGTGCAGTATTAGGGGAGTATAAACAGTATAAAGGTAGTATGTGAAGTATTAATGTAGTATGTGAAATCAACTGGTATTTCCTATGTTGTAAGTCATCTACCCCACACAACTGTGTAGTTTCCCTGCATGTAAAGCACGTCATTAGCTGGCCTGATGAGCCAAGGTATGTAGTGGTGCTTCATTTCAGGCTACACGGGGCTTCATGCTTGTGTGAATGAATTGTGCTTCGGTGCACAGATGCATTATGCATAATTTCTCATTTATTAGGGATGTGGTGTCTCCATAGTGATGAACAGGATGGTAAATAAGAGCTCTAAGTGGCTCATAACCTTCGGCGAGATGCCATTAGACTTCAAATGCATTGCCATTAAAACACACGTGTTGCTTTCCAGAAACAAAAAGGACACACACACACACACACACACACGCTCACACACACAGCCAGCTGCCTCTACGTTATTTAATTCAGGTGATATTTCCCACATATGGTCAACTTCCGGTCAATCCTGGGCTGCAGTGCTTGCTGCAGTGCCTGAGTTGATCACTAGGTGGCAGCATGAGTTTGATTTGCCGCACCGGAAGTGAAGTTCCAAAACTGTGTGCAGTTGAGCTGCCAACTTGTTTGATTTTCTGTCCTTTTTTTTTTTTTTACCCTTCACATCATTTCATACCCTGCTAGGTTGTTTGATTTTAATTTTCATCCACTAAAGCCTGGTACATAAAATGTAATTGCCAAAGCAGCAAATGATTGAGGGTGGGGGTGGGAATGGGGGGGCTTGCCTAATGGTTTCGATATGGCCCTCTTGAGACTAATGCTCTGTAGAGGCAACTCAGAGGCAAAATCAGCATTTTACTGATGACCTTGTGTTTTGAGCTGTAGAGGAGGCTCCAGCGTAGGTGTTCTCTTTCTGTTCCTCAGTCAAAGGGCCTTGCAGCCTGAAGGAACAAATGGAAAAACACCAAACAAACAGCTTACTGCAGAGAAGAAAAAAACACAAAAAACCCCATCCACCATCACGGCCAAGCCAGGAGCAGAGGAATGATACGATTCGTCTGAACTGCTTTCTGCCGTAAGATGCGACTATGGTAATTGAACCCTCGCTGGGTCGCTAAAAGCATTGTCTCTCAGCGTAGCTACAGCTCTGGCTTTATTCAACCATGCAAGCTGGAGAAATAATAAGGATGCCCTGCATGCATCCTCATTTGAGAAGGTTCCTTGTAAAGAAGTGGGCACTTATTCATGTACGCCAGTGGTCATCTAGTCTAGCCATGTGTTTCAATTTGGGCACTGTCTGTTATATTCTGTGCACTTTTCTCTAGAGCCAGCATCTTTGTAGTCAAATCGAATGCTTAATGTTGCACTGAATGGAAAACATAACATCAAAACCCCAAATTAATGTTATAAAGCAAAAAAAAAAAAGTTCCCTACTTAATTTTACACTGTCTAGATACACTATCCCACTGCGTTTTTCAAGGCTAGGATCCCAGATATGGCCCAAACCTACCACAATAAATGACAACCCAGAATTGGGCCAGTTCCGGCTTCCAGAAGCCAAATATATTTATGTCAATTGTATTTCAATATAAATGCAGAACGTTATACACCTAAACAGTAACATTATCTACAATATCAATGAGCAAAAGCAACATTATAATTAGTATAAGGTTCATATTTATAGTTATTAATAGTTATTATTTTGCTTTTTTGTCAAAATGCATTCATTGAATATATAGCTTCAGCCAGAACTGGCCTAATTCTGGGCTGTCATTCATCAGGCACAGGTGACCTCTGAGACGCAGCCACACTCTTCCACATCTGCATCAGGTAATTAACTTAATTGACTGGATCAGATGCATGAGCGTCGTTTATGTATGGTAAGTGAATAGCAGGATGCAACTCTGCAGGAGCCTAGAATCTAGGATGATGACTGGTGACCCATTTTGCATTGCAAGTGCAAAGCTGGAATACTAGCAAATCACCCTTTAAAGCATGCATGATGCAAACATAACTGAGTACTTGATTTGATCATGCATTTAGTTCCCAACCCTGATCCTGGAGTAGGCCATATCCTGCAGGTTTTAGTGGTTTTCCTACTCTCAACACACCTACTAATTAAGTCCCATACTGAGTTTAATGGATGTATAACACTGAAATGTACTGCAGCACCAGAGTTTGGGACCTCAATCTAAATGCATGGCCAGCTGAATGTCCTCATCATTTCATTGTTTATGGGTTTTATAACTCGACAGGATTGACCAAGCTGGCTTTCTACAGCTTGGTTAAATACATTGAATTTTTTTTTTTAATTTCTTGAAATAAAAAAGACTCGGAACTGATTTGAACATTTGGGATGAATGTTGCTATGAAGGAAAAAGTTTAGATTTGTTGGATTTGTGTCTTCATTTTGGGGAATGTTTGGTTTTCAGTGTGTTTCAGAAGAGTTAGTGAACACAGAAAAAAAATGACTTTGGCAAACTGTAATAATGAATATGTTCATTTTTCAAAATCTTGCAGTTTTCATACAGTATACTGGACACCATGCAATTTATTTGTATTTTTAATGCCATTTAAAGGGCTTTAAATAAATATGCATTGTTACAAAACAAGGTTTTTAAAATTTACAATCTTGCTAGCAAGGAGCATGTCCTGTTTACATCATGCATGCTTCTAAAGGAAGGTGATTGCAGGAGTATAGCATGTGCAATATGTATGTGGTCACCAGCACTTCTCCTGGATGTCAAGGCGTTTGCAGAGGTTAGTTGCATCCTGCTCTAAATGCATGCTCAGGCGATCATGTTTGCAACATGCATGGCCAAAAGTGAGGTCATTTGGTGGTACTGCATGCTGTGCATATGGAATACATCAGTGCTGACCATGTCTGTGAGTGGCTAAACCTTTAGGATTAGCATCTATTATGATTATTAAGATTATCATCTGATTAGGAGTGATTGTCCATAAATGGGATGACAATCAGATGTGGGTGGGTGCCCTGTTTTATTGAAAGAACTCAAATCTAGCAGAGTCCGATTTCTGAGGACCTTAGAAGAAGAGTTGTTGATGCTCCTCAGCCTGGAGAAGGTTACAATGCCATCTCTAAAGGCTCCACTGATCCACAGACACACAAAACAATCTGTTTTTAAAGTGTCTAGTCTTAGTTGTGATGAGGATATTCACTTTGCATCATGCATGCTCCTAAAGGAAGGTGATTGCAAGTTTTGCATGTGCAATACGAAGGTGGTCACCAGCCCTTCTCCTGGATGTCTGAATCCTGCTACTCATGCTCTAAATGCATGCTCAGTCGGTTTGCAACATGCATGGCTCAAAAGTGAGGTGATTACTGCATGCTGTGCATGTGCAAACCAAACCTCCAGTTGATATGATTTATAATACAGAAGATAAACAAAGCTTGTATGAATTTCTCAATCAATTGTGCATCTTGCAACGTGCCGTTTCCTGTTAATCAGAGTCGTCTAGGTTGTAGCACTGACTGGGTACCTTGAGTTGTTGAAAAGGGGATGAACTTTTCTTCCACTTTGCAGATCGCCTGCGTCAAAGAGGTGGAGTTAGAGAAAGAGTGTGAGTGTGAGAGGAAAGTTAAGCTTATATAATGGAGTTCTGGTAGTTTTCCTGCGTGTTTTGCTGATAGTCTGACTGCACAGACAGTCAACAGCTGGCTACTGTTACCATGGAAACAGGTCTGTCTCCAGCTATGGGTTTCCTGTGAATGAGTGAGAGTGCTTCTCTCTCTCTCTCTGTCTCTCTGTCTCTCTCTCTCTGAAGGATATTAGAAGAAGACGTGGAGCGGGTACGAGAGTGATGGATTGTCTTGTAGTGGAACTCATTAGCAATGCATGGAAGTCTTTTGGAGAGGCAGACAGTTAATGAAACAACAGAACAAGAGGGATGAGCGAGAGAAGTGACAAAGCACAACACACTTACACTTGTTAGCCACCGGTGGAGGTGAGAGCCAGGTCATCTGAGTCTCTCTGTCTTACACAGGTCAGTGGGGAATCGGGTGAGCCGCTGACCCTGCACATAACCGAGTGATGCTGCTTCTTACGCAAAGCCCTGCAGCCTGTGTCATTCTGACATCCAGGTGGACTTGGGTTGAGAGTCTGCAGGACTTAAAGCTGTTGAGAGTGACCAGATTGTAAATCAGTGTGCAACTTTATTATTATCTGATTCTTTTTCGCTGTGTTTGTTGTCCTGCAGTTTTATCAAAACCGTTCCAACTCCAGGTTGTTCTGTCAGATTTTGTGATGTGTGCAACAGGAATGAATATGTTGCAACAGTTATGAATGTGGTGCACTAAGAATGTATGAGTTGCAATAGGAAGGAATGGGGTGCACCATAAACGGATGAATAAAGTGCAACAGGAATGAATAAAGTGCAATAGGAATGAATGGGGTGCAACAGGAGTGAATGGGTGCAATAGGAATGAATGGGGTGCAACATGAGTGAAGGGGGGGGCAACAGGAGTGAATGGGGTGCAACCGGAGCGAATGGGGTGCAATAGGAATGAATGGGGTGCAATAGGAATAAATGGGGTGCAATGGCAATAAATGGGGTGCAAAAGGAATTAATGAGGTGCAATGGGAATGAATGGGGTGCAATAGGAATAAATGGGGTGCAATGGCAATAAATGGGGTGCAAAAGGAATGAATGGGTGCAATGGGAATGAATGGGGTGCAATAGGAATGAATGGGGTGCAATAGGAATGAATGGGTGCAATGGGAATGAATGGGGTGCAATAGGAATGAATGGGGTGCAATAGGAATGAATGCGGTGCAACAGGAATGAATGGGGTGCAATAGGAATGAATGGGTGCAATGGGAATGAATCGGTGCAATGGGAATGAATGGGGTACAATAGGAATGAATGGAGTGCAACAGGAATGAATGGGGTGCAACGGGTCCCAAGAGTATGGCTGCATGATATGGAAATAAAATGCAATTTTTGACTATTTTGATTTTTTTTTTTCCCTTGTAATTTGAAACACATTCATATCTCCATTAAATCAGCCTTTTAAGGAAGAACCACTGAGTAGAACCATGACTAGAAAGAGAAAGTATGAGGAAGAACCAACCACCCAACTGAAGGCTGACAGTGGCAGGAAAACAGGCAACATGGCATTCTCCTGTGAGTTTGGGTTTGGGTTAGATGTGGGCTTGTGTTTAAGGATACCAGCCAGAAGGTCACTGGATCGATTCCCTGCACCAAGAGGACATAGCAAGGCACATAACTCTTAACTGCTCCCTGGGTGTCGACCACTCCAGGCACATGTGTGCTCACTGTCCTCTAGTGTGTGTATTCACTAGTGTGTGTGCATTAAATGCGGAGGTCAAATTTAATGTTGTCAAATTCACTAAATCAGTGTATGCAGGCATGCTGGTCAATGTGTCACTTGCACTTAAAATAGACAGCGTAGAGAACGGCTTATAGGCTTACAGAGTCATTTGTATGTGACAGGAGTGAGAGATGGGACCCACCGGCAGCTCTTTTTAATGAGTTAATGTATTATTCAGACATAAGGATTGTAACACAGCCCGAGTACATGCTTTTTAAATTAAAACATCAGCGTGTAGTTCACTTTCTTAATGTGCCTTGTACTACTGCAGCGAAGAAAGGAAGACAGCCCAGGAAGATCCATATCGGAGGATGAATGCATTTTCATTTTGTAAGATCTGAGGGTTTTTTTTAAAAAACATTGCTTGATAAGACTGCTGTGGGTAATAGCTGCCAATACAATCCACAGTATTTCCTGCTGTGACAGCTGTGCTTCAGCTGAGCTGAATATCACCTTCATACACTGAGTCAGGTGTACAGACGTCCTGTGACTGCAGCTGAACTATTAATTTAAGGAGTCCTTCACTGTACAACAGGTCCTCTGTGTGCAAACTTATAGGATATTTCACTTCACTTCAGGAAAGATTGGGTGAGCAATGAACAACCCCAAAAGATGTGCAAAAATCGGGTCCAAGCAACTCCTTCCCTTTTCAACTCTGCCCTTTTTACAGAACACCACCTCAGCTTGGTCCTGGGCAGCACCCTCAGTAGTGGCACCCAGGGAGCAGTTTGGTGTTAATTGCCTTACCAGTGACCTTTTAGTCTTGACTAACCTTTAGTCCACCATTTGTGACATATGTGACCCTGCCAGGGAAAACCGGGTCAAAGTCATTTTTTCAAATATGAGTTATTAGCATTTTTGTAGAGAGTACAGTGGTAACCCTACTTACGAGTTTAATCTGTGCAGGAGCCGAGCTCGTTAGCTGGTTTGCTCGTTAGCTGGATGCATTTTCTCCATAAGAATACATGTAAAACTGATGAATCCGTGTCAGCCGGCCAATATACAGTATACTTTAATATGCTAAATAATGTGTTTATATGGGTTTTTAAAACATAAACGAGACGACGACGGTGCTCGTGTAGGCTGGCGGCTAAGGAGGACAGGAGGACGGGCGTACGTGTATGGCATGGTTACACTTATCATATAAAAAGTAAAAGTAAAATGTATCTAACTTTTGCTGTCTTTGTGTCACTTTCACTTGCACTTTCACTTTCACTGGACAGCAGTCAAAGGTAATGACTGACCTCTTCTTCTACGCTAGCATCTAGGAGATGTTACGACTGCAGCGCCCCTAGCGGTTGGCATACTTGAACTAATTTAGGCTACTCGTTACTTGGAATTTTACTCGTTACCTGGAACAAAAATATTCTGAGATCTCGACTCGTTACCTAGAAAACTCGTTAGTAGGGATGCACATAAGTACGGTTACCACTGTACTGTTAAAGGAAGCCTCACACAAAGTTTCAGCCAATTATCTCTCAGACTTTCAGAGGTAGAGCATTCTGAGACACTCAACTCAGTTTATTTGCGTCACAAGACATTAAAACACCAGGAACGCTAAAAAATTAATCAAAATAAAGCCAATTGTAGCAGAAAAGAACACTAAAAGACAACGCTGGCAAAAATTGCTCTGCTTACTTTAGCTGCAGACATCTGACCTGCTCACGTTTGGTGGATGGATACATGAGCTCAAGCACATTTCTACAGTGAAGAGAAGTAGTTCAGGAGCCGAATGACATCCAACAAGCTTGTGTACGTCCGTGGTAGAAGTAGTTCTACATCAGGATTCGAGGGGTCACAGAAACCCGTTTTTTCGCTGAATGGCTTACTGCACAAAAACACATTTTTTGGTTTTGATCAAAATATGTCCTACGATAGATATCTGAGACTATTATCTTTCATTTACTGCAACAAAACCAAGCAGCTAAGTTTTGTGGCTAATGTGAGTGACAGGCTGAACGACACCACATCTCAGTAAGTTGCCCAGCGACTTTGGCCTGGTTTTCCCAGGCGGGGTCACATATATCTGACGTATCTGATCAGTAAATATATGTTTTGCTTCTTTCGGTAGTTTAGAACTAGAGCTACAAAGACTAACACTGTTAATAAACACTAGAACTCAATAGTCCCAAACTTTCCTGTAAAGGTACATCACCAAGCCTTCACTCAAACCATCCTAATGAAAGCTGAGTCAGACCAGTCGGTGTGTTTTAGGAGACGACATGACTGTGAGCATTAAAGATGAATAAAAACAGTGTGTGTCATGGTTGATTCTAAAGGTGACATTCATTTTAGTGTTTATACTCACATAGAGCAGACTGTAAGAGCCTGATCAGTTTTAGGAGACATTTCTGTGAAAGATGGGGCTATTGAGTTCTAGTGTTTGTTGGAAGTTAGCCTCGCAGCTCCAAATAAAAAGCTAACTTTTTTTTGCTAAAATTTAATTTAATTTTTATCCCCTTCCCAATGTAGTAGTAGCCAATTAGCCCATCCCATCTTTTTGGACTCTCCCCATCACTTTGCCCTGTCCCTGACCATAGGAAGGTGAAGACATGCACATGCCTCCTTCGTTGCGTGTGATGTGGCCACCACCTCTTTTCAAACTACCACTGATACACCATCACTGGGGAGCCAACGCGCTCAGAGGAAAGCTCAGGATTCCCAGCTCTGAATGGACCAATCAGTACACGCCTGAGCCAGCAGACATTACAATGTGAGAGTGATAGAGAGAGACAGCATGGCCGGGATTCGAACTTGTGATCCTCTGGTTGTAGTGTCAGCGTCTTAGCCTGCTGAGCCACTCAGGGTCCCTCTAATTTCAGAGGTGGTGCTTCAATACAGAAAGTAATTCAAATACAATAACATGCTACAACTGGTTGTGGGTTAAGAAGAACATTAAAAAGAAACATGATGTAATGGTAATAATTCAGACTGATGTTAGTCATTGACCTGTACTAGAAGGCTTTGTTTTTTTTACCAATGCTGCTGAATTAATAAAATTACATCCTACATTGTGACTAACGATGAGGAAGTAACATGATGGATAGGTGATATGTTAATAAAGAAAAGTCAAATAAAAGTACTTTTGCTGTCCTTCTGTTCAGACAGAAGCGTAGACGCTACTCCCTGACTAATGGTGGAGAACTAACCTGACAGATGTGTGACGTCAAATATCACCAGATGTGCCAGTAGCAGTGCAGGGCTTTTAATAAAAGCATTCAGAACAATGAGCTCAAAGCCAAATGTGCATTAGACTGAGGCCTTACAAGCGAGACTCATCTTTCCTTCCACCTCAGACATTTCTTCAGCTTGTGATGAAAGAGGAAATCAATTAGTTCATGCAGCGAGGTCAACTTCCCATCCATTGACCCCGAATCCCCTCCCAGTGGGTTAAATAAGATGGTAATTAGGATCTTTTTAGTACTGCTCCACAGGACCCTATTTTTAGCCCCTCTGCACAGGGTCATTTTCACCAAATGTCAGGGTGATGTGCCCTCGCACCAGTGACTACTCACCCTCTCTCTCATGCATGTACACAAGTGGGCGGCTGCCATCTGTGCCCGCAGAACAATGGCAACGGGCATATTTTTGGTGCCGCCTGGCCCATGTGATCATGTCATGAATGGCGTTCTCGCCACCCGACGAACCGCCCCCCTGCCGCCGCTTTGGCAGAAGAACGTCTGCTGCTAAATTTTCACCCTCGCTCTCAGGAGGAAATTATGGCTCCCGCCGTATAATAATAACTGATCAAAGTCTTCCGCTTTCATCACACCGCTTGCTAAATGCTGTTCCCTGTTGTCTTTATTTAGTAGCAGAAGAGCCCAATATAGTTCTAATGGAGCACATTTTCCACCAAAAGCCATTCATAGAAACAATCATTAATGGATTTGGAAACCAGCAAGACCCAACACACCAAAAATACAGTGACCCCTTAGCGTGGGAGCACCAAATAACATGACTCAACAGTCCTTTTATTAAAAGACTTATCTAAGCAATCTCAGAGCTACTGTAAAGAGACAGACATGTATTTCATTTCATTATCAATCCTTTAATTATGGACCTTTCTCTAAAAACAGGGTTTTTATTATTTTTACAGGACATTTGGTGGTGGTGGTGGTGGTGGTGGTGGTGGTGGTGGTGATGGAAGACTCGCAAGAAACTCTCAAGAGAGATGGGGCTCATTCAGAATCATATGAATGTTATATAAGTTATGAAAAATGACTCACAATTAAATATAACATCAGCCTCCTTCACACAGTACTGCATGTGCGTAATCACACCATTGTGATTTTGCCTTTTTTTTGGGGGAACAATTTATAACTTACATTTTTAGCCTTAATTACAGGCATCACTCTGGGTATTAAAGGCAGGTTTCTGGACAAAATGACTGCTGACCATTTTGATAGAACCACCCACAATCTAAAATTATTCTACAAAGTACAGTTTTGGCATAACAATAGCAGATCCATTATTGGTGTTGTATAGACCTGCTTTCAAAAAGGCCTTAAAAATAATATACAGCGCATAAATGATCATTTCAGCATGCAAAGTACTGTTCAAGAAAGCATATTACTGTCTGAGTCAACTTGGTTCCCATTGTCACCACTGCATTTACCCAAGAACCCTGTTTTAAGACTTTACCTTATAACGTATGGACCGTAAGGAGTATTATCCAGTAACTATATCAAAAACAATGCAAACTGGTTGAGTTATTCTTCAGTCCTTGGCATCAATGGCTCATGGGGCACCACTGTTATGCTGCTGGGAAGCACTCAATGTTCAAATAAGTCCATTCTCAGTACACCTTCACTACAGTAGGCTAACAGGCTAACTTTGCTAACAAACACTAGAACCCAATAATCACCTAAGACATCTCTCAATCTCTGCAAACCACATCAAGACCTTAATTAAGGTCTTACACACAAATCAGTGAAGCATGATGCTCATTGGGCTCATTTTTAATTGGGGAGATTACAAAAGTGAACAAAAACAATGAAATATTTTTTCTAGCATTAGCTGGTATGACGAGTCACGGGGAGAATGCCTGCAATGCCACGACTGTCAGAATTAGCTCAACCATGCTGTCAATCACCTCATCACCACACCCCTTTAAATACCCCCAAATAACTTCTATAAAATGCATTTATTATAAAGAAAAATACTGGGGGGCTAATTAGTAGGTAGAGTTTGTGGAATCAACACAACACAACCAACAAAAATGTGTTGTAGCTCCCATTAAACAAAACAGCTGTGGGTGGGGTTTAAACTGTAATGCTACCAGCCACTAGAGGGCATCAGAGATGTTTTGGCCTCACTTTTGGGGCACTGAATAAGACTGCTATCACCGATATATTGATTTGCCTGAACAATACTGTTATATTATCATCTTATATGTATATGTACATAATGGCCATATGTAGGTCATATTTGTTATATCCCCAGCCACCTTTAACATTCTAGTGTCTTATTGTCATTTCCCCATCATTCATCTTTAATACCCCCAAAATCTTTCCTCTCATAAATGAACAGCATGCCATCAAACAATAATCACCCACTTATCATATTTTAAAGGTCTCTGAGCTAAATTTATCTCATCTAAGACAACTCAGCACCCCAGGAAGCAGAAAGATGACGCTGGCTTTGTCTTATTCATTCATAAATCTTCTCTGTCAATCTCCACTGTCTGTCAATATCACAATCTGCCTCCTCTGTGGGAATCAAAACTGAGGGACAGTAAGTGTCAGTCATTGTCATTAACGCATCAGCACAGCTCCGCCCAGTCACAGGGAGGAGGAGGGCGAGCGCCAAGCCAGATCCCTTCACTTAGTCAACAGTGTTGATTGTGTTTACAGGGAAATGGTGTAGGAGCCAAGGCCTACACATTCAAATGCAGATATATAAAGATGAGCGCATGCTGTCACCCTCATAAATAAAGCAGCAAAATGGAAGAAAAACACTGACAGAGTGGAGAGAAAATAGACTCATGTTCTTTTCATACTGACAAAGCCTTCAATCACATCTGTCACTACAATGAAGCCACAGTGACTTTAAGTAGAAAAAGCACACATTTCTCTGCTTTTATTAAGACAATGAACTTTTTATTTCTTTAAACAATGTAGGTATTATGTTTATATTTACATAATTAGATGTATATAATTAACATCGTTATAAAAATAAAGTTAAAAGCAGTAAAAAAGTTAGCACAAACTGTATACCTTAATTCTTATTATTCTAACCAATGAAGTTATAACAATGTTATAGACAGATAGACAGAAACACACAGGACAAAAGATAAAAGTTTAAATTGCATATAAGCAATTACTAAATCAACCTAAAAATACTCTTTTTCACTGAAACAAAATAAAAAATGGACATTAAAAATAAAAAAAATTAACTAACTGCACAAAAAATTCAATTAACTGCAAATCATCTAAGTTCTTGTGGTGTTGATACAACATTGTGATCAGGTTCTGTGTCTGCTGGGTTGGATAATATAAGAATGGTGCTTTGGTTTAGGTCCTCTTAATATACTTCTTATACATAGGGTCTTGCTTCTTTACTTAAAGGCTGATGAATAACTTTAATACTAATTAAAATATGGTGATAAAATTTGGATTAAACATACCTCAGTCTGTGTAAAAAAGACTGGTGTTACAGCATGAGCTGACATGTCCACCTCCAGCAGCCAAGCACTTGAACATGATGCTTCTTGTGAAAGGTCATCCATCAATAAAGGTCGTCCACCAATAACCCTGTTGTTTACAAACTGTTTCAGAAATTTCCATTACGTACCTCACATCCAGCAGAAGATGTGGTTGCAGTAATGATAATGCAGGTCTTCTAAATGAAAAGCCACATGTGGTGGCCTCTGGAGCTCCTCACTGTGTTGGGCTGAGAGCTTTTGAGTGGGATAGTGTCGGGACTGGAAGAGATTGGGCCTCAGAATTGAAGAAGGGATATCTGCATCTCTACGGAAACTAGAAAGATGATTACAGAGAGAAAGAGATGGATGGGAGAAAAAAAGAGAGATGCATGCAGAGAGAGAGTGAGAGAGAGAGAGAGAGAGAAAAGAAATATCAGAGACGGCCAAGTGAAAATGGAATGAGAGGCATGGAAAAAGGTTATTATGAAGGAAACAAGAGAAAAACACTGTTTAGACATGTGTACCTGAAAGTCTCTTGATTCAACAAATCTTCAGCAGGAACAGCAGTTTATAGTCAGTGGTATTCAATCAGTTATATATAGTCAGTAGTACGTAGTCAGTAGTATTCAGGTATTCAGGCAGTAGTATTCAGTCAATAGTATATAGTCAGCAGTATTCAGTCAGTAGTATTCAGTCAGGGGTATATAGGCAGTAGTATTCAGCCAGTAGAATATAGTCAGTAGTATTCAGTCAGTAGTACTCAGTCAGCAGTATTCAGTCAATAGTATAGAGTCAGCAGTACTCAGTCAGCAGTATTCAGTCAGTAGTTTTCAGTCAGCAGTATTCAGTCAGTAGTATATTGTCATTAGTATACAGTCAGCAGTAGACTTATGACGACTGACTTTTGATGACTGACTTATGACGACTGACTCATGACGACTGAG
>BRDA01015692.1:0-15645 GCA_036984385.1 Crenuchus spilurus | reverse complement strand
AGTTTGTGACTTTTCATAAATATATTGAAATTCATATGCGATGCATTGCAAATATTAACGTGCAGTGATGTGGATCATGTTTTCTAATTCAGTGAAAATTTTCTAACGCATCACATGGTGGCATTGAATATTTTATCAGAGCACTGTTATGTAATTGTGGCTTGGTGCTGCCTGACTTCCAGTCTTTCATTTAGAGTTACCAAGAAGAAATACAAATCAAGCTGAGAGAATGATTGTATAGTATTCTAGATATCCAGTGTAGTGGAATGAGAATGAGTAATGCTTTCATTATGCAAAGACCTTCTACTGTAAGTGTGTCCATGTATGTCACATGTCACATTCAGTGTACGCATGGAGAGACATAACTATTCCCACTTCAATATGGTCTACCATGTGACTGCATTCCTGTTTTTTTCATGACCCATCCTGTCATTTACACAAATTCCTGCTGGAATATCCCGTCCAAAAAACAGAATCAAACCCATCAGCAGTGTCTGATTCCTCCTGACAGCGAGAGCAGAGGAGAGAAGGTGATTGATGAATATAGATGTCAAGACAACCCTCACTCTCCCTTTTCAGCATCTCCAGGGAGATCAAAGCGAGTGCAATGGCAGATGGAGATTTCTTCAGAGATGTGCTTTTCATCTCCTCTTTTTCACCTGGCAGTTATTGCCTAAAGTATATGTAATATATAAACATATACTACTGATTTCTCACTCTGTCCCAGGACCACACATGTCAAATATTCACAGATGTTCTAGTGATAAAAAGCAAGCAATCTGAGCACAAAGTGTAGACAAAGAAGAACTGCATTTTCCACGGAAAAGGTTTTTTTTTGTTGTTGTTGTTTTTTTTTTTTTTAGATCAAAAGATATTTAATTTGTTGGTCACAACAACAATTAAATCACTTTAAAGGAGTAATTTAACCAAAAGAGAATTTTTAGCTGTACACAAGATGTGTGCAATTTAATTTGAGTCTAGTTTTGAGACTATTGTGAGATAAGTGCTGCAACATAATTTGATTTATAAAATACAGCATCAAATTTAGGGCCCCGTTGGGCTCAGCGGACTAAGGCTTTGATTCAAGGATCGCAAGTTTGAAATCTGATCATACTGCTTGCCATCGGCAGCCAGGGCCTTGGGAGAGCAGAACTGGCCGTGCTCTCTCTTCAGGTGGGCAAGATAGTACACTCTCCTTAGCACTGTAATCAGTGTCAACTCACTTGGGCGTCTGCCAGATGATCCATCAGAACTGGGGATATGCGCTTTCCTCCGAGCGTCCTAGCTGCCCGGCGGTGATGTATCACCAACAGTTTGGGAAAAAAGTGGCTTGTATCAGAGGAGGCCTGTGCTCGTCTGCCCCCTCCCAAGAGAGTCAGGGACATTGCAAATTATAGTGATAGGAAGAGTTGATAAAAGGGGTGGGTTAATTGGCCATTAAAATACACTGTATTTTTTTTTATTATAAAATAAAAAAATGTAAAATATGACATTATAAATTATTTATAAAATAAGCCCTACCAACCTGCAAACCTACAAAATCCAAAGTCACTAACACTGTTACTGTACTATAAAAAATCAAGTAAAGTACATTGCACAGCTAAAAATCAACCTTCTAAAAGAATGAACTGTGTCTGTATGTTCATATAAACAGTATTGCACTGTGTCAGAAACCACATAAGCAAGTCTGTTTAAAAATACATAACTTGGTGCAGTTTGAGGTGAGTGAATGGTTTCATTATGCACTTTGTATGATGTAAAAAAATGGTTAATTGAGTACATAGAGTACCACTCAAAAGTTTGGGGTCACTCTAATTGAACATTTTCTATGACAACATATACGTTTACTTGCCATTTTAGACTATGATATAATCTACAAATGCTGCTGACCCAGATACTCAATCTTTTATGGAAGAAGAGTCCTGGATATTTAATGCATATCGTGTGCAAGGCATCATAGGACACAATATTATTTTGGATGTGTGCTTCAAGCTATGCTATAGCACCTGTTTCACTAATGTTGAACCTTTTACTTTTTCAAAGACATATTCTATTAAAAAAAATATATTACATACATCACTCATTCCAGTGATTAGCAGTGTTTATTGGGTTTGTTTATGGACTAAAATCTCCTCATAATATCTGGGGCAGCTGTGGCCTGGTGGTTAGGGATCTGGTCTTGTAACAGGAAGGTTGTTGGTTTGATCCCCAGGCTGGTCATGACGGAAGTATCCTTGAACACCACACCTAACCCCCAACTGCTCCCCAGGCATTATGAAAAGGGCTACCCACTGCTTTGGGCACATGTCCATGTCTTTTAAGTGTCCTCCAGACACACTGCCATTGTGTTGTAAACGTTTTTGCAACGTGTTTGTAAACTTCAATTTGTTTAGTGAATCTGCAGCACATTTGTGAATCTGCAGTGCATTGGGTCTTCTCGGTCATCGTAGAAATATTCATTTTAACTGCATTCCTTTTACAGTTGTTCATGACCAGTAGTCCAAGAAGGTTTATTGCCAATGCTGCTCTCTGGCTGTTAAGAATGACTTATTTTTATTTTCCAGTTGATCTACAGCAGTGCTAGTCAACTGAGAGAAACTATTAAGTCATATACAGAACTGGGCAATCAGATTTGTCTTCAGCTGCTGTGCAACATTGCAGGGGTGGTAGTTTGAAAAGATGGAGTGATACTTAACATGTCTCAAAGGAAAGGCTTGCCTTCAGTTTTCCCAGGCATGTTGGTGCTGTACAAGATTCAGTCAAAGGCTGAGAATTAGATTTGTGCAAAAGTCACTAAGCAAGAAATAAGATCTAGTAAAGCTTCCAACCTTCATTTGACAATAAACGTAATGTAGCATATATGCCATATGGTTTACAAGGGCCTGCAGTCATAAGTATGGTTGAGTGCTCTTCTGATTATTGGTGGTGGAGTAAGATGAACCACCAGGCCAACAGCTGAACTTGCTCCAGGTCTTTTGGCTCTACTCACCCCACTACCATCATCTTGACTAAATGATTTTAAACAGCTAAAATCTTAGGTCCATTCTCTTCATCCTCCCACATCGAGTGTTTTGATTAAGACTTATACAGTATTTGACTAAAATCTTCAACCTGAAATTGCTTCTACTACTTCTCTTTTGCTGAGACCTAAAGCCACAGTGATGACTTGTAAATAGAAGAACACATTTTCCATTTGCACACCTCTACTACAGATTGTCTCTTCCTCAAAATGTTGTTATAGGATTTATTTTGTATTCAGTGACCTAGATAGTGGCTTCTCATACCTATTGGATCATCCTATCTACTCTCCACTAGCCATGTACGCATGCGTGCTTGAGTAATGCAGACTTCATGCTGATCTGCACAGAAACACTGATCTTCACATTATTACTTCTCAGAAAGTGCATCTTCTGTAAGATGAGTCAGCGAATTCAAATGCACACATGATTTTTCATCTGTCGTCTCTACGGAGAATACATTACAGAAACTAATTTCATCTCACCAAATGCTTATATAAACTAATATGAATATGCACATTATATGAGTTATATTTTATGTAAGGGATAATGACTGCCAAGGTGTCCTATTATACAAAAATCATAGGCAAATAATTCCACAACATGAAAAGAAGTGAAGTTTCCTCTATCAGATTCACTAATTTGGTGTAATGGGACACCTCAATGGCTGTTATCCTACTTATACCCTGGTTGCCACACATTTAGGCATTTTTGTGTATTTATGTGTACAAAGAAAATTAAAAATTAATGACAAAATGACCCATTTCTGTTATTAGCAGTAGTAATAACGACTCTATGACAGATTGTCAGATATTTTCTATGCTTATTATTGTTATTATTAAAGGTTTCCAGTACATGACTACAGAACAGTGACTTAATAATAATTAATAATATATATTATTATTATAATATTAACACAATGTTAATAGACACCTGCCAGCCAATCGCAAATAGGTTTTTCTCAACTTCCAGGTATAATAGAAATATAATCCAGAAAATAGTGATTTTGGAAATATTAGCAGCTATTAATTAATAATTATTAAATAAAGGGTAGCTTTTGCTTGACCAGTCAGCCTCATGTTCATCAAAGTTTCCTCCTGAATATGAAAAACAGGATCTGTCTATAAAACTATTGTTGAAAGCACATGTTCAGAAAATCATCTTAATGCCTAGAACTACTACTACTTCTTTTTCCAGTGGGAGAGATTTGCCCAGTTATCCAATTCCCAGTCCCTGATTGAATCTCCTGTAGAGTACAGCGTAAGCCATTCTGGGAAGTTGAAGCGAACTGAACCAGCAAAATGAAATCGAGTATAATATCTTAAGTCTCTCTAGGCATGCTTATAGCTCTTTACACTTTTTTCTAAATGGAAAAGATTTTTCACTGAAACTAATACTGTGTTGTTTACACAACTAGAACATTGCACACATTTCGCCCACACAGCAGACGCTGCTTCTGTCTCTGTACACCTAGCAAAGGCTTAGACAGGAAAGCAATTGGAACAGCTGGTCCAGACACTGAGCTGAGGAGGGGCTGTGAATGTAACTGAGACCAAAATGGTGTTATTTACACCTACAATTTATCATACATAAAATATACATATTTTTAATTTGCATATTTTAAAGTGTTGCTTTAAATGTAAATAGAATTTCTGTGTGGACAAAGCTAGACAATGCAAAACGTGTTGTGTTTACAGATCACATTTAAAGTGGTTATGCAACTCTACAGCAGATAAGATACAGCTCAGACTAAAAACTGTAATATCTAGAATGATGCACTGTAACACAAGGCTTACACTGTATACTGATCCGTACAGCCTTTTTATATAGTCTATAATTAAAAGTAATAACCTTGATTATTAAAAGTGATTTTAACTCTGTAAAATTCACTTTTTGAGAGTCTGATGGGAAAGATGCCTTTCCAGAGATCCATGTCAATATTGATCATAATGGTACTGATAGGAATCAGATTACTGAAGTACATTACTTTTTATATGTCCATGTGCTCAGTCTGTTTGTCACGTCTCCGCCTTTGTCCTGCCCCCGTCACGCCCTGCTCGTCAGTGTTCGCACCTGTTTGTTAATTCGTTAACGCCCTTATGTGTTAATCAGCTTTCCTATTAATACCCTCCTGTCCTTTAGTCTTGTGCGAGTCTTTTGTTTTTGGCTGTGTTCCGTGTTGCCATTTTCTGTGTTTTGGATTTATGCTTGTGTTTCATTTTGTTTGTATTTTTAACTTGATTAAATTATCATTCCTTCACTGCATGTGTCCGCCTTCCCATCTCTCCCAGCCTTCAAACGTTACATAAAAGTTGTGTAAAAGATAGTTAATAATGTAACTGACATTGAATATATTGCAGAGACATTATTTTATATTTCTGATCATAAATTGACTTCATATTTTAAAATATTTTAAGTACATGCAGGGTGGAGAGGGTAATGTCAGGCTGTAGTAAGGCAAAACAGTACCCAGGGATTTTCTTTTATTTTTTAATTTTTTTGAATGGTGGGGGGTTAATACTGTTTTCTTTCTATTGAAGTTACATTAAAAATATAAAAGTTTGCTTATACCAAATGCTTATATAAACAAATACACATATAAATATGACCAGTATATGAATGGAATGGATTTTAGAATTTGTCAGTCATATTATACGTACAGCATAAAAAGAATAATACAGAATTTATACAAACAGTTCAAATCTGTACAGTTTTAAAGCTTTTTTAGCAAACACATGTAGGTTCATCCCCTCCTTGGATCGCTACCTTATCGTAGTGGATGGGTTTGGAGCTACATGGGTCAACTCTCACATGGGCTCATCACCTGTGTGGGAGGCAGTAATGGTGGTTGAGTGCTGTGTGATTTGGGTGGCATTGTTATTGGGTTGCTACCCCCGCGACCCAGGCACTCATAAGCAAAAGATGATGGATGGATAAATGGATGTAGGTTCATTGGTGGGATTGTACATATTTGTTTTTTCAAACTTGGAATTCTCTTGTAAGATGTGTTAAGTATGATATGAACAAAAACAAATTTATTCCATGAACCGCTTTATGATTTTTCTGTATGTATTCATACAGAATTTAAATGATGTGTGTGGTCAAACAATCACTTTTATTAACAAATACTCAGCAACTACGTTATAGTTTTACAATTACTGTTGTAGTCCATCTGTTTCTCTGCATAAGCTGTTATCTTTTCTTTAGCTAATTTATAAACAGTCAGCACTCTCGCAGGATCACCAATGAGTGTTATTTGGTTATTTAGCTATTGATGTAAATGTACAATAGCACACATATTGTAAGAAGACCTAATAAAAATTATTCATTTCAAAACTGTGGTTTCTAAATAACTGTGCATGCTGGGATCAATTCTACCAGCAAACCTATTTCTTATTGTCATAGGAATTGACCCGTAACATTTGATGGCTGTTATTTTTAATGTAGGCGTCCAAAGTGTCACGGTACACTGGGCTGTGTCTACTCTGGTCATTGTAATTCTAAGGAGATAGCACTTCTCTTTTCCACAAAAGTCCACAGCTGGACCACTGAGCAGCTTATAATATGGTTCACCCAATCAGTAAACACTGCTAAATTGTAATAAGGCAGAAGCGGTCAAGGGTGTGAATCACCACATATCCCCCCCAGGCATTCTGAGCAGTCCCATCTACTAGCAGCATTCCAAGAATTCCCAACTACGGTCATTATTCTCAGCCACGAGACTGAGACGGACTGAGGGTTAATGGATTCTGGGTGAGGAGATCAATGAGTCACCTGCAGGCAGAAAAAAACCCCGGCGAGCTGGGGAACACAACGTGTCTTAGAAGTGAATGAAGCTGAAAATGGGGAAGGTTATTGTGATTTATATCAAACAGAGTGCAAATCTCATTTAAATGACGAGCAGTGTTCTCGAATTAATTTATCGGAGCGAGTCGCCTCGTCATGACATTCATCTTCTCCATTCGTCATCAGTCTCTGGACAAGAGACGATGTGTCTGCTGATGTGTCAAATTCGTCTCTCTGGCAGCCCATTGACCGAGTATTGGTGTTTGGGGTGAATCTAAAAAAAAAATCATTCTAATAGGACCACCATCCACATACACATAGATCACACATACAATCTGTTTTTCACCCCTTACAAGTCTGCAATTATAATGAGATATTTAGTTTATTAGCTACATAATTAATAGCACACTTGTTTACATAGGTAATAACATTTACAATGACACTTAGTATCAACAGGTTCAAGCCTGAACTTTTTTTTTTTATGTTTGTTTTAGTGTAAATACTGTATATGGTAAAAACACAGCAAAATAAAGGATGGTCATACAAATAACATTTCCTTTTCTACTTAAACCCAAAACAATAGAACACAAATGAAAATGTAAAATCTCTTTTGATAGAATTTCTCCACTTTGTAAGAGCTAAGAATGAGAAATTATTCAGAAAGAACTACATACAACCAAAAGTACACAAGTCCTGTACTTAAAAGGGACACAAGAAAAGTAATGTTTGGATGTTCTACACATATATTATGGTATCTGGACTGCCTGTCAATGAAACAACTGTGAAATCTTAGACAGTTTTTTTTTTGTGTGAACAGGTCTGAAAACATGAACATTGACATTTGGATTTGGCTCCCTTATTGTAATATAGTAACAATAAAAGTACTCATTTACTTCACTCCCATGTGAGCTCAGTTATTCCATTTTGTTTCATTTATGGAGAGAAAGCACAGAACACAAACCTAACAACTTTAACTAAAAGCAAAAGCAGTCTTAAAAGTAATATTTAAAAATAAAAGGTTACTTTTACTTAAAAGTAAGGTTTACATTTTTACTCAAGTAACAGTCCTAAAAAAGGTAAAAGTATTTATTTTAAAAAAGATTCTAAATCACATTTGAAATGGTTGGTTATTTGGTGTGTATTTGAAGTTAAAAACCCTGAAACTGAGGACAAAGTATGTTTTACGTTAGACTGCATTCATCTGCCAAAATACACTAATGAGAGGTTTTAATATCAGGCTTAGTTTGTTTCTTTGGTTAGCACAAAAGATAAATAGGGGGCAGCCATGGCCTGGTGGTTAGGGATCTGGTCTTGTGACCAGAAGTTCAATCCCCAGGCAGGTCATGACTGAAGTGCCCTTGAGCAAGGCACATAACCCCGAAGTGGTCCCTGGGTGCTGTGGATAGGGCTGCCCACTGTGTCGGGCATATATTCTCACAGCCTAGTGTGTGTGTTTTACTGCATGGATGGTTAAATGCGAAGGTCAAATTCTGTTGTGTGCAATCACATTGACAAAACGTTGAATCTAATCTAAAGGTAGCAAAAGCTTGTAAAAAAAACAAACCATTTTTTAGCACTTTGTTTATCCTCTCCTGGCTTTTAATGGAAACCTGAATTCTTTGAGGTATGGACTTCACTAATGAAAAACAGTAATATAAAACAAACATTCTTAGTAAAAAGTTTCAGCGCTTTTTGTTCTAGGGCAAGATGCATTTTTGAAAAAGGACTTTTTCTATCTCTATTTTCTACTGATGGAATAAGAAAAGTGGCCAAAATTTCACTCTACACCTGTGTATTGACTGCTGAAATGATGATTGTCATCTCCACTGGTTCTTTACCCATCATGTTTGTTTTCTTCAGGCAAAAGTTTCATTATAATGGCACAAAAGTTCCAGCATCTCTCAGGCCAATACAGATTCATGATTTATCACTGAATATCACTTAGTTTAGGTGTTAGTACTGTTTTTTTTCTAATGTAAATCCCATTTAATTCAGCTCATTTCTTGCACTTCTGTCAAAAACATTGACTCCTGCTTCAGCCCATTTATTTTTCATTTGTTTTATTTTGCATTTTCTGTTTTCAAAGCGTTTTCCATTCTGAAGCTTTGATGCCTTCCCTGGTCTACCTGAATAATTTTCTTTAATAATCTTCTCATGTTGTTTATACATTTAGATTTTAGACACAGCTGACTTTGGAACAACCAGCATCTTTTGCTGCACTTCAAGTTGGATTTCCTTCTAGAAGGAGTTTTATAATTATTTCCATTCTTTCAAATGACAACTCTGATGTTGGGGCCATGTTTCCTTTCAATGAGCCAAGTCTAATAGCTCATTAAGGTCTTTAACGTTAGCATTTTTAGTCTTTACCAGTAGATAAAAGTTGACTACAATTTATATGCTGGAGCACTGAGTGACTCCATCATTCAATATGCCATTAATTGTTCATTTATTTGGGTGGTACAGTGGTGTGATGATTAGCATGCTGACCTCTAAGCACTGAGGTTTTGGGTCCTAGTCCCCATTTTGGGAGAGATTCCAAGTTGTCTGTGTGGGTTTCCTCCAGGGTCTCCTGTTTCCTCCCACAGTCCAAAAACATGGAGCTCAGGTGAATTGGGTACTCTAAATTATAAGTGTGTGTGCCCAATGATGGAATGGCTTCCTGTCCTGGCTACAGTTAAAATATAGTGTAATGCCCTGCCCCATGCCCAATTATGAGAGTAGGGACACTCACCATGACCCTGACCACGATGTGGTGATTCCACAATTTTTGCCAGGGTTGTATTTAGCGTAATGAATCTGGTTTGAAAATATGGTGAGTAAAAAGTACAGATTTTTCTTACTTAATGACAGTAATATTCAAGTAAAGTACAGTAACAAAGTACTTTCTTACTTCCGACAACACGCTTCAGTTGTTGCCAGAGATAGATGTGATGTCTAAAGGACAGATACTAATTATTCCATAATATAACTAATGTTGATTGCTAAACCCTCGCTCATGATCACTGTGGATCAAGCACTGAATATGAGAAGGCGTCCCTTGATACATTATATAGTGCATCTTCTAGAGATGTTGCTATTCCATCTCCCAACTGAGCAGCTCTCAAATGCCATTTTCAATCCATTCACCTCACAATGACTCCATAAAGATGATGTGCAGCTTCACAGAGGAGTTAATTATCAGTTCAATAACACATGTGGAGATAAAGAGAGGCCCCATTCTGGCAGATATCTAAAAACATGGCTGTTTGTACCATTATTTTGGATCATTAGACACATATAAGCTGTGTGATGTGTGTGACAGTGTGGGCTATAGTGCTGCAAAGCCTGGAGTGAATAAATGATGAATGGCTTCCATGTGCTGGGGTTACAGGGGGAAACCAACTTTGAGTCTTATTTATTCACAGCAGTTAGTGCGCAGGAAGGAGGAGGAATGAGGAGCCAATTAATATAAGCAGTAGGGAAAGAAAGGGGCAAACCTGAAGGCTCTGATCTACATTTCTGCATTACCTCCTATAGGGGATCTTTGAATTATAGAAACACACACAGAAATGTGATGCACTCATATGGCAAACTTGCTTTTTTATTGACATTTAGTAAGTAATTATTGGTTTTCAGTTTATGTGTAAAACATATGTAACAACAGCCAACTCTAAATTCTTTGTTTCTGTGACATCACAAAAACCAATGCACCTATCTTACTCATTTACATTCAAAGGCATCAGTCTTAAAAGACCAATAATGAAACAACATGTTTAAGGGCACAAAATGTGTGCACAAAAATTATAGATATGGGTTTGCAGCACTCAGCTTTATGTTTTTTGATACAAACTATTATTAATTATTAAAAGTACATTATATCCATAAAGCAATGACGATCACAATTTTCCTAAAGATAAACTTGACTGTGTTTGAATGACACACAAAGAAGGACAGCCAGCTAGAAAACATATTAGAGTATTTTAATATGGTAACACTTTATAATAACTTTCATTAATAGCTCATTAATGATTAATAACTGTGAACAAATCATTAGCTCATGAGAATTTCATTAACAAATGATTTACTAATGATTTACTAATGATTTGTTAACATTTGCAAAAATGAATATAATCATTAGTAACTACATGAACTGACATTTATAACATTTGTTCATGTTCAAATTCTCAAGAACTAATGATTTGTTCACAGTTATTAATCATTAGTTAATGGCATATTAATGAAAGTTATTATAAAGTATTACCGAGTATTAATTTAATCTTAACAAAAGATTAGAAACCAGATATAATCCACATTTTGACAAGTACTACATGCACGTATTGAACAAATAACTTGGTTTCATATGCAAATGTGTTTTATGTGACAATGTAAAGTCAGTCATTACTAGCTTCCTCATACATACAAACAGAGCCAGAGGCAAGAGATGTTTCCACCTGTTTGTCTATGGCCTTAGGGTTTAATTCAATCAAATTCATAACTTATTTTTTTATAAAAACAACAGCGTACCCATTGATCAGGAAAACAGAAGCATTTCACTTGAGTAATACTGTATATAAATGCACTCAGTGAAGTATTTCATATTACATTGGCTGGATAAGGTGGAACGAGAATTGTTGCTACTGTTTTTCCCCTCCAAAATCATGCAGGCTTTATGTGTAGGCTTTGAGGAAGTACAACCTGCTGTGTAATGGTTCAGTTTACATTATGCATTAGAATTGGTGTCACGGGAGGAAATGAAATGCCCGATAGCAGATAACCATTCCTATTCATTTTGAAAACTGTGTCCCACATGAACAGTTACACAAAGTCACAAAGACAACTATTTTATGCCAAGTCTGTTAGGGAGTCAGATATATGACTACAGGGTGACTGTTCTGTAAAGACTACTTTCAGTGACCACTTTATTCAAGTTCTTTGTAAGGTTTACAAACAGTGGAAAAAGCAGAACCATGAATTTGTTGATATATAAACTGGATATAAATGTAATTAATTCAGTGTAATTTAATAGTACAATTGAATGGCAAATCTAATAGGTTTCAGCCTTTCAGCCACTTTTGTTTACCATGTGCTTTGTTGCACTTGCATTTACTGACCACCAGGTGGCTGCCATGCAATAATAATATTAAAACCAATGAAGATAATAACTTGAAAGCTCTCCACTGTAGTGACCACTATGCATAAAGGGAAAGGCACACACACTAACCAACAAGCAGAAACAATAAACCCTTACTATCCTTGACAGCCATGAAGAATAGTAACTTCGCCAGGGCCACAGCCTCTATTAAAATCCCTCCAGACTCATAGAGACACAGTTGACTTCTGCTGTTCTTGTGAAGTGTTTCAGCAGCGGTATTTACAAAGATGCAGTAGGGCCAACACATTGGGCAAGAGGTTAAACCTCACTCTCTGATCTCTGTGGAAATCATTTGTTTGGGCAGCTCCCTCTTTATGGCACAGCTGTCACACATCCCTTTGGTGAAATGTAAAAAATATGTTTTCATACATCAGCCCATAGCATACAATGTGCCACATGTTCTAACTGAACCTAGTAAATGGGCCAGAAGCAGCATTATCTTCAACCATCTGGATGTGTTGCTTCTCGATGATTTTAGGCTTCTGAATATAATAACATTAATTTTGATGTGGGCTGAACAATACAGTGCTCACAACTCGTATACAAGAGGCTATAAGTAACTGGACTGTTGACTGCTCAGCTGTTTTGTGGTTAGACGAACATCACTGCCTCATTATATTATGCAAATTCATTCCTTAATCAATTTCCTTTCAGGTAACCCACTGGAGTCAGCACTCCTGCTAGTGGCATATTAATAAAATTCTGAAATATTTAAAAAAGAAAATTAACTGAGAAGTTATCCTAGAAACAAAAGTAAACATACCCCTGGAAACCTTAAAGAGTCTACTTTTCAAATATATATATATATATATATATATATATATAAAATGTGACGATCCAGACGGCCCGTGAATAACTCTGTGAGAAGCCATTTGTAAACTTGAGGTTTTTATTGGTCAATCTCCAGCAATACAACACAGCAAAGAGAATCAGACTAACATTCACACTCTCACTCACACAGTTATACATCTGACCTACCCCCACACCAACGGTGACTATCCTAAACTTACACAAGCACTCACACATGCACACATTTAATTATACAACACAGAACACCTAAAACTTTACCCCTACATGAACCCACAGAACAGTTACACTAACCCTCCCAAACCACCCCAAAGACCCCTGGGAATATGCAAAACGGCAGACCGTCGCCCATGGAAAGACCCAGCAATAGCCCCGTTAGGCGGAGAAGGCGGGGGGGCTACGTTGCCATCACTGACAGTTTCCACACTAAGTTCTGCTTCCCTTGGCCGGTAAGGGGCCAGCCGGTCGCGATGTACGACCACGACCTTACGACCTGCCGCTACTCTGTACACCACTTCGCCCAGGTGGTTTATTACCGTGTAGGGCCCTTCCCACGCAGACTGTAGTTTAGGACAGCATCCCTTTCCCCTGAGTAGATTGTGAAGCCACACACAGTCGCCCTGGGCAAGTGCTTCCCCTTGGCAGCGGCAGTCGTATGCTCTCTTCTGCCGCACGCTGGCATGCTGCTGATGTTTCCGGGCCACTTGGTGAACTGCTGCGAGGCGCGCGAGCAACTCTTTAGCGTAGCCAGCCTCGGACCCTCCCTCGCCCTCCGCATTAGGTGGAGGACCAAACACAAGATCCGTGGGCGTCCTGAGCTCCCTCCCGAACATGAGGAAGGCAGGCGTGAAGCCAGTGGAGTCCTGCACGGCCGAACGGCATGCCAACAGGACCAGGGGGAGGTGACGGTCCCAATCTAACTGATGAGCGGCCGTGACGATCGCCAGTTGCGTGGTGAGTGTCCGGTTAAAACACTCCACCAGCCCATCACTCTGAGGGTGGAGTGGCATCGTACGTGTTTTGCGAACGCCCATCCGGTCGCACACCACCGCCATCACGGCCGACTGAAAGTTTTGCCCCTGGTCGCTGTGAAGCGCCTCCGGCACGCCAAACCGGCAGAAAAACTCCTCCACTAACCTCGCCGCTGTCGTGTCTGCCCCCTGGTCAGGGACTGCAAATGCTTCTGGCCACTTAGTAAAGTAGTCCATGGCCACGAGCACATACCGATTGCCCGCCTCAGTCACAGGAAAAGGGCCCGTCCTGTCCACGGCGACCCGCTCCATAGGTGCGCCGGAGCGCACGGACTGCAGGGGCGCATTGGAGACCCGCTGCGGACCCTTCTTAGCCACGCATGCATCACAGCAGTGGACGAACAGCTCCACATCCTGACGGCAGCCCAGCCAGTAAAACTGCTGCCTCAGCCTCCTGAGCGTTTTGTTCACCCCAAAATGTCCCATGCCGGGTGCCCCATGGATAGATTGTAGTGTCCGTTGCTGCAGCTTCACTGGCACCAGCAGCTGCCATGCCCAACGCCGCGTTGAAGGATCTTCCCATACCTTGTAGAGGAGGCCGTGGTGGCGCCGCAGACTCTACCAGTTTGCTTGGAGGGCTTTGGCTGACGGCCCATGGGATGACACCTCGTCCCAAGAAGGTGTGTGGCCCTCCTCCAGATGACCCGCGACCCACGCCAGTTCGGCGTCGTCCTGCTGTGCCTGGTGGAATTCTTCAGGACCCACAGTGTCGATGAGCTCAGGAGAGGGGGCTGTCGCTGCGCATGCCCCAGACAGTCCTTCCTTTTCCTCCACTTGGGCACATTGTTTGCAATCGGCGAGTGCGCAGGGTCGACGGGAGAGCGCGTCAGCATTTCCATGCAGTCGTCCCGCGCGATGCTGAATGGTGAACTGGAACTCTTGGAGTGCCGTGATCCAGCGCGCAACCTGACCCTCGGGCTCCTTGAAGTTCATCAACCACGTTAGCGAGGCGTGGTCGGTGCGCAACTGAAACTCCACTCCGTAGAGGTAGGGCCTGAAGTGCCGCAGGCCTGCCACCACTGCCAACAGCTCACGGCGCTTGATGCAGTAATTCCTCTCTGCCTTGCTAAGCCGCCAGCTGTAGTACGCCACCACGCGCTCCTCGCCGTCCTGCAGCTGGGAGAGGACCGCACCAATGCCTAGATCGCTGGCGTCAGTGTCCACAATGAATTCATCACCCAGCCTTGGATACGCCAGCACGGGAGCGTTGCAGAGGCTGGCGCGTTGAATGCCTCTCCCGCCTCTTGTGACCAGCAAAACTCGGAGCCCTTCTCAGTGAGACGGTTGAGCGGTGCGGCGATGTGATGTGTTGATGTGTGATGTGGGCGAAGCCTTTCACGAACCGTCTGTAGTACGATGCCAACCCCAGAAAGCTACGGAGCTCACTTACGTTCCGCGGTGGGGGCCAGAGCTGAATGGCGCTGGTCTTAGCCGGGTCCGTCTCCACGCCCCTTGCCACTTACAATGTGGCCCAAGAAATGGAGCCGCCGCTGGAGCAGGTGGCACTTTTTGGGGTGCAGCCGCAGGTTTTTATTTTTTTATTTTTTTATTATTTTTTTATTTTCAGATATTTGTGAGAGGAGCTTAAATAAGCAGAGACATGTTTTTCAGGGCGAGTCAGATAGCTGCACATTTTTTTTTCAGATTTCATAACAAAATACCCATCAGGCACAATGATATTGTGACAAAACTGACTATGTTCTTGCACCATTGATACAATATTGTGATTATCTGTATTTTACAGTCACACCAACGTCCAAATGCAATTCATTTAGCATTTAAATAAAAAGTGCCAACTTAGAAGTTATATATACTGTGTGTGTATATATATATATATATATATATATATATATATATATATATATATATATAT
>BRDA01015688.1:0-22609 GCA_036984385.1 Crenuchus spilurus | reverse complement strand
CTCTCTCTCTCTCTCTCTCTCTCTCTCTCTCTCTCTCTCTCTATCTCTCTCTCACACACACACTTTTTCTCTCTCTCTCTGTCTCTGTCTTTCTCTCTCGCTCAGAGTTGCCAGTAGAGCAGCCTGCAGTACCAAGTGGGGGCGGTGACTCAGATCAAAACGTAAGTCTTGCAGAGCAGATCACAGACGTGGTAAAGCAGCCTGCCTTCATCGCAGGAATCGGCGGGGCATGCTGGGTAATCCTCATGGGTTTCAGCGTGTGGATATACTGCCGTCGCAAGAAGAGAAAGGAGCTGAGCCACTACGCTGCTTCATTCGCTTACACACCCGCAGGTGGACAGATGCGCGCACACACACACACACACAGACACACACACAAACACACAAACATTTAAATGTTTATGACCTAAATAGCATAGCTAGCTAACCTAATGAATACATTGCCATCTCTTTCATTTCTCCTGCAGTTGGCTTCCCTCATGGAGAAGGATCAGGAATAAATGGAAGGTAAGTACCTCAGTACACAGTTAAAACTGTTAACATGAAGAAAATGGATTTATGAATTTAAATGTACCCTTTTGTGTTTCTTTTCCAGGCCAGGCGTATTGGGTTCTAACATGGGGAACTACCCCTGGCTGGCTGATTCATGGCCCACTACAAACCTTGTTCATAATGGCAAAGATTCGGTTAACTGTTGTACATCCAAACATGACACTGCAGAGAGATATTACAATGGTAAGAAATGGCAACTTTTCTCCTGCCACCTTCCCCAGATGTGGGCCACTTCTGGCTGAGAAATGGCACTGTTGGCCCACTGTCAGCATAGCAAAATGCATGTGAGCCAAATGTGGCCTTTATTTTGAAAATACACATTTGGCCCACATGTAACATAACAGACGTCTTCCACTTCTGGCAGTGATATGGCAGTGTTACCTACATATGAGCCATCACTGGCCCACATATTAAAACACCTATTTGGCCCACATGTTCTAAAACAGATGTGGTCCCAGTCTGGCAGAGATATGGCAGTGTTACCTACATTTTACTGATATGTGGCCCTAATCTGGTGTATATGTGGCCCACATCTTGCAACCGGGAGCGCTTTGCCCAAGTGCCATCAATCCATGTGGCAAGTGACCCAAATGAAATGGGGGATGAGGGCCAGATGTGGGCCAGAATAATTCTGGTGTCTGGGTTGGGAACTCATCATCAGTATCAAGGAATGAAAATCCCAATATCATCACCACTCTTCCAGCCTTGTGTCTTCAGTTATTTTATTCTCATTACTACAGAATAAATGAAGTACATATTAGTTTCCTGCTGGAGCTGAATTTATTCTGACATTTTTATTCTTCTCATTGCTGTGTGCTGTCAAGCTAATTATACACACAAGTATAAGTGTCGAGCTAATTATACTTACTTGATTCAGTTGCATTCAATCTCTGATCTTTTCACCCTTTCTCTTTTAGAAGCTGGAATCTCCAACTATCTAAACCAGACTGAGAAATACAGCACTGGTTCCAATGAAGGCCCCATCTACAGCACCATCGACCCCACTGCTGAAGACCTGCGCAGCTTCTCAGCTCAGTACTCCCAGCACACAACACCCTATGCCAGTACCCCTATCATGCCTTTCACTAACCAGGCTCCTTGCAGCCCTGACCAGGATGCAGGCCACTGGATTAATCAACCAGGAACCTCCAATGTGCAGTATGCCCAGCCAGACCGCTCCAAATCAGATAATGGTACAGAATGTTGTTTGAACTTATTTCAATCATATTTTTCTTTCATTCTCATCACGTTTATTTGATTGTAGATTTGATTGTTCTTGATGTCATTACTATCACTCTTTTTATTTTTTAGTGAGATTTACTCTATTTTCCTCCTATAGCTAAGCATTCAAAGCAGAAGTCAATGGGGAAGGCAGTAAAGACTCCCTCTCTGAATTGGATGGAGCCTTTGCCCCCTCCACCCCCTTCTGGAGAGTTAGAGCACTGTGCAGATGAAGATGAGGATGAGCATATAGAGGATATAGGGTAAGAAAAACCAGGCTCATATACATTGTAAGTCTGTTCCCCATAGCTGGTGTGGCCTTTTCCATTCAATATATATACAGTGTAGTCAGTAAGCATATATGAATATGTAGTGCAGGTTTCCTGAACAGGGAAAAAGACAGGTTAAGCCTAGTCTTGGGCTGTATTTTACTTTCAGTGGAAAAACTGTGCAGTCCAGGTCTAGAATTAGTTCCTGTCCAGGAAACCAATCAAAATGTACAGTATTTGTAATTAATGTCAACATAATATACATTTCTAAGTCAAATAACCTTTTGGCTATTTTTCTTGAGTGTGGTTTTGCACTGAATTACATGGTCAAAAAGTCTAAATAAAACTTTTTTTTTCCTTTAGCCAAGTTTAGATTAAGTGGAATGAGAATACACTGTTCTACTTCAGTTGAGAGATCAGCCAATATAAACCACTTATATTTTCATGTCTACTTTAAAGCTTCCTCTACATGCTAATGTTGCCTATAGCTTCCAACTTACATGATGTTATTTCATTTGTAGGTTATTGCTTTCATTCATTCTTAGCAGCTTTAACTTTATGGAAGGAACTGTGACATTTGAATATGATGCTTAATTAAACTGCACTCAGCAGTGGGTCAGTTGGATGAAAGCTTAGATAACACTTCTTCAAATATCCTGCTATTGCCTCAGAAAGCCTGCAATGTTCCTTGCTTATTCCAGGAACAGTTACTCCATTAGCTGTGCTGCTGGTGTTGTTGGCCCCGACAGGGTTTTCTGTAGTGGCAAACAAAGTTAGCAACAAGCTGCCGGTGGCACTGGCCTGTACCCTGTTCTCTTGCGATGCGTGAGCTTTCTGCCTGCCTGCAAGCTGAATGCTCCTGTTCTTTCCCCTCTCAATATCACATTACACTGTCGTTAGTGTGCGGAGGGGTTAGCATTAGCTATTGAGTGGCCTGACCACTGGCATTATGCGTGTGTGCGAGTGTTGACAGGTAGACACACTTATCGCTCTCCACTGCCACTCTACCTGAATGGCTGCCCAAGGGGTCCGCAGAGAAAGCAAGGCACATTAACCATGACCGTTAACCAGGCCTGACTCATAGAGCACACTGCAGAGATGAGGGAGCCTGATAGCACTCGTGCAACCGCTCGCTCTCTCTATTTTCTTCTCTTCCAACAGGCTAGCAGTAATGACATTAGCCAACAGCAGGTATAGCCGCTCTCAGGTTCCTCCCTCCAAGCAGAATAGGATCATTCAGTACGTTAACACGCACAGCTACCCAGCCAAACTCGATTTCCATTACTAGCCTACAGTGAAGTCCTCCAATTGGCGATGAACTTGAGGATAACAGGGTTGACCTTTACGTGAGCCCTGTGGTTCTTTTAGTGTAATATGGCCCTGATTATTGCAGCACAAGTGAAGCTTTGCTCTTTGCCTTCATTTGGACTGCAACTTCATAGCTCTGGCATAACAGTATAACAACATAGTTCAAATACCTGTCACATCACCAAAGCAAACTCCTCTTTCAAAGTGGGTATTGGGTATCAAAGATCCCTTCAGTGGTATGTAAATGCCTTAGGGTTCAGAACCAAGTGTCACTCAGAAGGACTCAACATTAAGTCATCATCTTTTCTCTCTGACATGGACTGCCCTTGGTGAAGTCCAAAACCACACAGTTAGCTAGCGGCCAAGCAGGCTCGTATGCCTGCTTTACAGTCGAAATCGATATGCAGGCCAATAGTTCAAGCGAGCCACTCATTACTGAGGATGAACGATCAAAAAGAATGTGCTGCGATTGATTCTGCTTCAACTGCAGACAGTTATCCTTTCAAGAAAAGGATAGTTCAGAGGGGTAAAAAAAACTTTACTCACTTCAGACATTCTTTTATCCCCTTAAATTCTAAAGGCGTGTATGTGAGCCCAAACTTCAATTCCTTTCTCTCATAAATATGTAAATGTTCATAGTTTCAAAGTCATTTCCACATAATTTATATCGTCAGTAGTTTTAAGACTAATAACTGAATTATTGAAAAAGTTTAATAAATCTATAGTTCAAGGGGTTACGTTCCTGTATGGATTGTTATATCCCTTAGTTAAAGAACATTGTGTAATCAGGGTTCCCACTCTACCTGGAAATCAGGGAAAACCTGGAAATTGAGTTTCACTTTTTCCAGGCAGGGAAAAGTCAGGGGATTTGAGAAAAATGCCTCAAGTCAGGGAAAAGTCAGGGAATTTTATAAGCCCAAGAGAGAATGTCGTCAGTGTGTTTCACGTCCACATGTTCTTTACTGGTTGATTGGCTATGGTGGCTTTTTAGTATAGAGATGATCCCTATTATCCATCTCTGTCATTCTGTAGGCTGACTGGTGGTAGCTGACTTACAACCTCTATCTCTAAACACTACTAGTAACTAAAAAGCCAAAAGGGAATAGTGCCCCTTTCCTCCAGAGCTGTTTCTCCAGTATTCTAGTATAATAACAGAGTTCCATTCAGACTGGGTCTTTCTCTCTGTTTCTTGTATATTTGCTCTTATTTCTGTATTAATGCATGGTAATTGGAAATATGTGAAAATAGGTTGAAATAGTTATCCTGGAATTTAGAAAAATCATCAGGGAAATCAGGGAATTTTGTTGCCCTGTAAAAGTGAGAACCCTGATAATACTATATACTATATAGTTAAAGAACAATATATAATGTTGTAATACTCAACCGTCCTCTCTCTCCTTCCATACACAGCACTGATGAGGAGGACTGGTGCCCTCCGCTCCCAGAGAGAACCTATCTTATAGATGGTATGGCAGAAGATGGACCGTGTCCACCTCCCAGAGGAGATGCGTCTTCCCCAACCACCTCTTATAGCCATCAATCTACAGCCACTCTCACACCCTCTCCCAGAGAGGAGGCCCGACACTGCCAGGACATCCCACGCCTGCATCACTCTGAACAGCCCCAAACTGGACGGTGAGACACTCTACACCACATCCTCTCCTCACACAACATCAGGAGATACCACTAAAGAGAATGGATTATTTGGGTGGTGGATCATTCTCAGTGACACTGATGTGGTGGTGGCATGCTAGTATGTGTTGCACTTGTACAAATTCAGTTGCTGCTGTGTTTTTAAACATCTCAGTGTCACTGCTGGACTGAGAACAGTTTGCCAATCAACAATATCCAGCCGACAGTGTCTTGTGTGCAGCAAACTGTGATCATTGATAAAGAACTTGAAGGGTTACTAACACAAACTGTGCAACAACATATGTCTGTCACTGACTGGACAGTGAGTGAACACAGTGTGTAAAAACTACAGCGCTACACACACTAACATGCCACCACCAAGTCAGTGTCACTGCAGTGCTGAGAGTGATCCACCACCCAAAGACCTTCTGCTTTGTGGCAGCCTTTGGATGTCCTGATCATTGAAAAACAGAGTAAAATGGAACTAACAAAGATCAAATTAACAGTGAGTAAATATGCAACACAGTAAATCTGCCAGTGTTAAATCAACACTATTAGAGTTAGATTAACACTGAGGGTGTCAAAATGTAACACTTTCAGTGTTAATTTAACTCTAATAGTGTTGATTTAACACTGGAAGATTTACTATGAAGGAGGTGATTTTACTAAAATGGCTGATCAGTGTATGTAAACGATCACTTGATACATATTCATATTGATATAAAAGACATTGCATATAGTTCAATGAGACTGAATTAAATTAATAGGAAATTGTTCGCTGTATTAGAACTATTCCAGCCTCTCCTTATTTTTTACTCAATTTTCAGCACCAGAGGTTCTTCATACCATGTGTAGAATTTTAATTTTGAAAACTGATTAATGCTTGTAAATATAGCCTACCATAATATAACAGTGCATATAATAGTTCAGCATGACAAAACTCACAAGCACTTGAAATGATTAAATTATTTTCTCATCTTAAGACTGAATTTGACGTGGCAGTGTTTAGCTTCCTTGTGTGTGTGTTTTTATATATCATTTCTCAACACAGTGTTGTGTGGGTGAGGTAGAAGAGGTTGATTTTTCTTGCTCTTTTTCTTAATGTGTCTATGTATCACACTCACATCATCCTATAGGGCATTAGCTTCCTGTGTCTTACTTCCATGCTGTGACATAATACTTCATTTGTTTTCATTCTCTATGGATGTGTTTCACCACTTATTCCTTTGTTGCTTCTTGGGAGAAAAGTATCATATAAATAATTGATCCCTCAGACACTTTCTGTTTATTGTAGCTATACTTTGTAACAAGATGGGAGCTTTCTGACACTGGAAAACAGGTCATGTAAAGACTTTAGATATCACAGCCTGTGATCAAAATCTATTCCTTTTTAGGTTTTAGGTCATTATTACAAATGTTTTAGTCTCCAAATGCAATGCCTGGGTTATTGTGAGGGCAGTATAGTCTTCCACAGTGCTCTTGTATTTTTTAATGAACACTAAATCAGCTGAATGTATAACAAAATGCAAATCACTTGTTATTAAGCATTAGATAGAATAGCATTAGCTACTGTAATTTTAATGCTCTTTGGTCTCTTTCAGTAGACCTCCCCAGTGAAGCTTTACTAATGAGAAGACATATAAGACATAGTTTGAGTGTCATATAATAGATGCATATATTCATTATAATGGATGTCATTGTTGAGCTATAAAATGACCAGTTGTATCTGATGTTGACAGCCGGATGCCATGTGGACCAGTGCCTATTCCCAGAGCGCCAAGCCCTCCCCTCACACAGTCCAACCCAAACCTGTCAGCCAATCAGGAGGGCACAGAGAGCAGCACACCACACCGCTCAGCACACAGACGAGATCTGAGCCAAGGAACGGCACAGAGTGCTGACAACGTCAACACTCCAGGTACCTGTGTTTACTTATATGTTAGTGGTTTCTGTATGAAAATATAACCATCAGTAACAGTCTATTCAAGCCTGAACTTTTTTTACTCTGTACTGAACCCTGACTTTGACAGTGCCAACTTAGTACTGTTAGTAAATGACTGTAATAATGGAGCTGCTTCTGAACTGTGTTTGACATTCCGTTATTATATAGGAAGAACGAGGACATCTGCTGGAGAGCCAGTCCAAACGCCTCCTGGCCAGAAGGCAAGAGTGAAAAAGAAGACCTCTAAGAGTGGCCAGTACCGCAGAGATCTAATACAAGGAGGTGAGAGCACCTCTTCAGTTTATCACTTTATGCATTCATGCATTATTTGATCTGATTGATCATTCTTTGTTTGCTTGAATCGATTGATATGGGTGTTTGTTCTATCATGCTGAAAAATCCTCTCTGCAGACCTGCCTCCTCCTCCAGAACCTCCGCCTGAGGATGAGCCAGTCCGAGGCCCAACTGGAGGCTTTGAATGTGGGCAGACATCACTGGAGAGAGAGGGGGGATCCCTGTCCTCCATGGAGAGGAGAGAGCACAACACACCAAACCGAAAGAACTCAGCACAGAGACTGAAAGATGGTAAGACTCTACCTCACTGCATCACTGTGAGAGGAAAAACTGTGTTTGCATTTTTTACTTAATTTGAAAATATTAGCTGCCCTTTAGAGTGGAGATTGAAAATGTAGAATGCTCTAAATTTCTGCATAATTAAGTTTTCTCACAAGATAAAGTGATTCCAGTTAAACAAATGAGACCACATGGACAAGATAAAAAAGGCTATTGTTTTGTACACAGATGAGATCAAAAGGTCAAAAACATTAGAAGAAGATGAAAACACAGCATCTTAGCATAAGAACTTCCCATCACCATGCAAAATGGTGGTGCTAATATGGTTTTGGTCTGTTTTGCTGCATCTGGGCCAGGACGGCTTTCTATCATTAATGGAACAATGAATTCTGAATTATATCAACACTTTCTAAATGAAGATTTCTGGACACCTGTATGTGATTTGAATCTCAAGAGAATGTGGTTCATGTACTGAGACAACAACCCTAAGCATGTTCTGCCAAAGAATGGATGAAGAATAAAGTTGATGCTTTCAAATGGCAAAGTCAAATCCTGACTTTATTCATTCATTCATTATCTCACCCGCTTTATCCTTACCAGGGTCGCGGTTAGTCCCCTACCCCCTCACTGGGCGCAGGGCAGGGCATTACACTATTCAACTAAGCCCAGGACAGGGCGCCAGTCCATCGCTGGGTGAACACACACGCACACACATACACATACACATACATGCACGCATACACATACATGGACAATTTTGAGTAGCCAATTCACCTGACCTCCATGTTTTTGGACTGTGGGAGGAAACCGGAGTACCCGGAGGAAACCCACGCAGACACGGGGAGAACATAGAAACTCCGCTCAGATGTGGACTCGAACCCAAGACCTCAGCGCTGAGAGGCGAACGTGCTAAACACTAAGCCACCGTGCCACCCAAATCCTGACTTTAATCTAATTTAAATATTGTGAGAGGACCTGAAGCTAACAGTTCATGTGAAGTAACCCATATTCTAGAGATGAAACTTCCATTTGGAGAGAGATACAGATAGATAGATAGTACTTTATTGATCCCTTTAGGTGGTTCCTTCAGGGAAATTAAGGTACTGCTGGGAATGGGCTAATATTCTATCAAACTGTTGTGCAGGACTAATCAAGGCTTACAGGAAACATTTAGTTACAGTTATTGCTGCACAAAGGGTTAAGAACACACACACACACACATATATATATATATATATATATGTGTGTGTGTGTGTGTGTGTGTGTGTACGTGTGTGTGTGTGTGTGTGTGTGTGTGTCTCACAAATGCTAACTTTGGAGAAAATTAAAATATTTGTTTTTTTAATCCCAATTTTGTTTTAAGTTATATATATATATATGTATTATATATATGTATGTATGTATATATAATGTATGTATTACATATATATGTAAAGAGATATCTGGAATTTATATAGATTTTTGGGCATTTATATAGTGATTACATTTCCCATAGCTTGTCAGTTGTGAACTGACTGATGTGTTGAATGTGTCACTTCACAGATGAAGACTTGATTCCTTACAACAAGCCCAACTTCCTGTCACGCGGCCAGATGTCCAGCAACTGCTCCACAACAGGAAGCTCCTCATCGCGAGGGTCAACAGGATCTAGAGGTCATGGAAATAGTCGCAAGAGGAACGAGGTGAAAAAATTAAGAAAAAAGAAGGTATCATGAATTTATATAGCTATAGCAACTGGTGGCTTAGGTTTCTGAGATACGGATGCTGAGATGATTGAACTGCTGGGTAAGACCAAGACAACTTGCATTGTTCAGAGATTACATGGAGAAACTTAAACCCCTAATCACAAAAAGGAGACTCAGCCCACAACTTAAATTCTAATTCTGAGCTCTTCTTACAGATTAGGCAGAAGATAAACATACACATTGAGTGCTGTTTTTTCATTACTGTGGTTGAGACAGAATTGACTGAGGTTTCTAGAGGCCCTGTTAAGTCTAGAGTGGCGCTTGAAGTGCTCTTACAGCAGTGAAGAATCTCCTTTAAAACCACCAACAAGCTTCCTGCTAGAAACCCAGTCACTGCCCACAGACCAGACAGATAATAGAGGAGGCACTTTTTACATGCTCTGGTTCCTGGTGTTCATCCTGGGAATAAAGGACTTTCACATTGCCATGATAATCAGCCCACAGTGGAAACTGAAAAGTTTGCAGAGAAATAATTAGACTTTCCTATTTAACTCCTTTAAGTACAACAAAATAACTATTCTTACATTTTGTTCGATGACATCTCAGCTCTGCAAATTCTAAACTTTCAATCAATGTGTAGAAAGAATGATATATATTTTAAAGTTATTCTGTGGATATTTTTAGATCTTGTATTCAAGGTAGTGAAAGTGGAAATGTTTTATTATGATTTGAATTCGATTTTTGTGATTATTGTCATTTTTACAGTTGTGCAAAAAAGGTTTTTCCATTTTTTTCCATTGAATTGTTGAAAAAAAGGGAAAAGGGGCTGACATGCATCCTTGAACCTAAAAATACAGAATGCAAATTAAATGTAAATGCAATTCTTCATGTATTTATCAAAATAAGTATGTAATGTAAATGTGTCACAAAACAAGAACGGTCATAAACTTAAAACTTACAGTATAAGTTTAAAAAATAAGTCGGACACACAATTATTGGCCAAATTTTATTTTCTGCAGTCTCTCCAAAGGTCATCAGGTCTGTCAATATTCTGATTCTTTGGGGTCCATTTTATATAATATGTAAATGTTCAGCATGGGCTTTTCCACACCAAGATTCTGGGGCTTCTCAGTTTCCAGCCAAAGCCCCTTTGTGTCTCCATGTCATATTGGAGCAGCAGACTTGGGGTCTGTGCTGAGCTTTGATCAGCAGAACATGGAAACTCATGAGCACTCAGAGAGAATGCAGTGATAGAGCTATCACAGTGACCCTAAACCCTTCTGTTAATTTTTTTTATATTTATGTGCTAAGTGAAGGAGTCCTGCCATGGGAAAGAGGGCGTATCCCCTGTCCCTCACAGCCCCCCATCTTCAGATCTCTGCCCCCTCTCAGCTTACCCCTCAGGGAACTTTAAAAGCTGACCACACAAAAGAGGCCTGTGTGTTCCCGAGGGAGGCAGTTTAGGGTTACTCTCTTCCTCTGCGTTATCTTTCCAGACGGACACAGCGCGTGAAAAGGTGGCTTCCAGAGACGCCCTTTATTTTGCAGTGTCAGATGTTCCACAGTCACACACTGACCAGTCCCCCAAGATTGTCCCTTTAGCCCATTAATGTCTGTCTAACCCTATAGCTAAAATGCATAAATGTAGTCTTGATCACACTGGATTGATATTTTTTACAGAAACAAACAAAAATTTTGATTTGATTCTGAGAAAACAATAGAAAATGTTATTAGCAATCAAAAAGACTTGAACTGGTACCACTGCTTGTTATGTCTTTGTGTAACTAATTCATATTTTTTTCTCTTTAGACCCAGTTCTGTATCATTTTGTCTTATTCTAAATGTATTTGCTGGGCACAAATGGGTTAAATAAACCAAGAAGCAACTCAGCTGCTTCTCAAGAGCTTTCCTACTGGCTTTAATACACAAAAGAAGATTAAGGCCCAAATTAATGTTTGTCCCACTTTTTTAAAGTTTGTGTACCTCTTGATTAGAAAAAGAATACTGTAGATTATGTTTTCAAGTGGACCAGCAGGCTATTGTTACTGTCTGTTTTATTGTGTAATATTCCTATTACTATTCAATCCAAACCTTTCATCAGCTTTTCTCTTGTGTCTTCTTTGCAGGAGATGAGATAAGGGAATGCAGAGAGACGAAAAAAGATCTTCAGTCATCATCCCTCCGTTTTTTTTTCTTTTCCTTTCCTGAAAGAACTCATCATCAGAGAGGAGGATGAGCGTTAAGACCGTCTGCCTCACCACATGAGAATCATGGACTTTTTCATTATGTTATTATTATTATTGTTATTTATGACTTTCATGGGGCCATTTTAAATCCCATTGTCACTGTAAATATTCTTCTCTTTAAGCTTTTTACATGGGGATCCAGGTCCAGGGATAGAAGAAATATATTGTATTTATAAGAAAAGAAGTAAAAGAAAAACACATTAAAGGTCCAGTATAATTGAAAAACAAAACAAAACAAAGTTATTGTCTGAATGTGCCAACCTCTTTTTGTAGAAATGTATACAGTACAGTTTTTCAAACAGAAATAATATTGCACTCTTGCATTGGAGAACAAAAAAGATACAAAGCACAATGTGTGTTTGTTTGACCAGCCGACGAAATGGTCTGGACCTTATTGAGCCGAGGACACAGCTAGCTTTGATTTTTTTCCCCTCAGTCAGAAGGTTCCTGTTGTTTTTGTGGCCAGAAAAGAATGTGAGCGAGTTTCTCCTTTCACACCCGCAGTGGAAGGTTGTACCTGTTGTTTTTGCTTTTCATTTTTTTGAAGGAGTGCTTTGGAAACCATGTGAAAATGTGTTCTGTTCAAAAAGAGAAAAAAAGACACCAAAACTATCTGTTCTGCTGACTAACTTTTTGGTAGTCCTCGTTGTTTTGTAAAAATGAAATAAAACCACATTTGGTTGAACCATATATGGAGTCTGCATTCTTCACCAAAAGGTTTGGGTGCGATTTTGAATTCAGAACAATCTGGTAGAACTGAAATAATCATGGAATATTTAATAATAGACCATATGCAAAGGACAGTAATGTTTATTGTTGCTTACTGTTAGGCCTGTTCAATATGAGTTTAAGAAAATATTGATACACTTGAGTATTGCAATATTGTTTGGTGATGCTGTATCGATTCTTAAAAGCACAGTATTGAATTTTACTTTAGTAGTGGTGTCCAAACCCAATCCTGGAGGGCCGGATTCCCGCAGTTTGGTGATCTTCCTGATTAAACACACCTGATTGAGCTCAGGTAATGAGCATGTTTAATTTTATTGTCAGAGCAGGGCAATCACCAAACTGTGCCTGAATCCAGCCCTCCAGGACTGGGTTTGGACATGTCTGCTTTACAGTTTTCATGGAAAATTCAACAGTGATTCCAATTTAACTGCAGCCAGGACAGGTTGCTAATACATCACTGGGCACATATACACAAACACTGTCACACCAGAACAATGTAGAGCACCCAATTCACCAGACATCCATGTTTTTGGACTTTGGGAGGAAAACCCACACAGACACAGGGAGAACATGGAAACTCCACCCAGATGGGGACTTGAACCCAAGACTATAATATACTATATCCTTAGTAATAATATATATGCACACTGCCAAAAGACAAAATTCATAGTAGGTATTATATTTTACTTATATGAACATAATATACCCTTTTCAATTAAGCATATTTGAATACTTATAATGTAATTTTTATATCTCGGTCATCCTGATTGCCATCGACAGCCAGGCCCCATGAGCACAAATTTGCCCATGCTCTCTCTGGGTGGGCAGATGGCACTCGATCAAAATCACTACTTCCATGTCCATTGGCTCAGGCATATGCCAGCTGATCCATCAGAGCTGGGGATCATGCGCTTTCCTCTGAGCATGTTCTTCTGAGCAACAATGTATAGGCAGCAGCTTGAAAAGAAGTGGTGGCTGATGTCATATGAATTTGTGGAGGCCATGCAAGTCTTCTTCACCAAGTCGGGGACATTACAAGTGAATGGAAGAGTCCTATCGGATGGGTGGTTCACTTGGTTTCCACTACATTGGGGCAAAAATTGCATTAAAAAAATACAGTTAAACTACGTTCTGTAATTCTTACAAATTTGAGATCAAATAGCAACATATTTTACTGTGTGGTGGTTCAAGACCTAAATCAACACAATGGAAAAAGATGGATATCAGGTGTGACGACCAAGAACAACAGAGAATTTAGAAGAAATTTTCAAGTGAAAAGTGACAAATTAGTGACTAAGGGAATGACGGTGCCTCTCACATTTGAAACATGTAACCCTGTGGACTCAGACAGAATGGAGAAGGATGTAAGAGAGAAAATGGAGAGTGTGAGCAAGTTCAACTGTGAAAGGAAAGAGAAGGAAAATATACCTGGAGGGCGAAGAGGAAATGGAGTGAGTGGAAGAGAAAATTCTCACGCTCCCACCTGAGCTGAGAGAGAGAGAGAGAGAGAGAGAGAGAACTCAATCAGTCCTAATTCACTACACTGAGGAGTTACTTATAATTATTCCTCCTTTTGTAGTCATTAGATCAGTACCAGGTGTTGTTTTCAGGGCTGATCCGGGGGTTGGCCTGAAATTGGATTGACCAACCCAAACCTGAAAGGCTGTTAATTAAATAAAATGAATGCACTTCATTAGTTTAAATCATCAATATTTTTCTCTCATTCATTCTTCATTATTTGTCTGGATGCAGCACTGCAGCTGCTGCAGGTCTAATCCACTGCTGCCTCAGCTATGCTGCTAGATGTTATTTTCTAACACAACATAATCATATCACACCTTGCAATTTATAAGTAGGACCCTAACAAATCCACAGCTGTGAAAATTGCATTACAGACCATGAAATGTCACAAAATAATGTCAATTTAAGTAGGTTGTACCTCAATTATAAGTTCTGAAATTAGCAAGTGAATAATATTTGACATTTTGCATTCACATAACCATGTGAAGTGAAATACTCAACAAGGGGGCCCCCAAGAGGGATGAAGCTTTGTTGTCAAATTCAAACTACTGCACTATTTTTCCTGCTTAAGAGAGCTGTGCCATTCACTGAAACATGATGCTAAACTGTCGCTGGTATAGGATCTAGAAATGGGATCTTTCCAACAAACAATAATTCTTTCCTGGCCGAGTAAGATCTCTTTCTCTCTCTCTCTCTCTCTCTCTCTCTCTCTCTCTCTCTCTGTGTGTCTTAGAGAATGGTTCAAGACTACACTCATAATGTGCATTCTTTGTAATTAGCAGGTATTATTTTACGTTTTTATTTATTAAGTTTATAATCACTTATTAGTCCCACAATGAGGAAAATTTGACCTCTGCATTTTACCCATCTACGCACTAGCAGTGGGCAGCCCTATCCACAGCCAAACAGGGAGCAGTGGAGGTTAGTTGCCTTGCTCAAAGGCACTTCCATCATGATCTGCCTGGTGATCGAACTGACAACCTTCCAGTCACAAGACCAGATCACTAGCCACCAGGTTGCCCCTATTAACAACTGCCGTGAAATATAACGTTTATAAAAGTCTTATAAAATTTGAAATGTGATATTTGGGACCACGCACATAATTTGCGGAGTTGGAGAGGCAGGAGGCCATGTCCCCTGCACTTTTTCAACAGGCAGTTTTGGTCCCCTGCAGTTTTTACCGTCCAAAAACAATGTTATGCTATATTAAATGAAGACCTGTCAAACATTAGGACCAAGCGGAAAATGGCCACTCAAGCTGACGTGTATTTATCTTTAGACTGCACACAAGCTCATCTATTGTCTCTGCCGTTTCTTGATTGGCCGTCGCCTCTGTCACTCCATCTGGTTGTAAATCTTTTGCTAGTTGGCAAGGTGTTCACTTGCCACTGTAAGTTGTTAACATGGGCGTTTGATTATGTGTCTGTGTTTGGAAAATATGATTTTACTCAAAAATGAGGTATAAGGTTATATAAATAAAGTTAATTGACCCCGCCACCGAATGATGTTACCTAACTGAAAAGCTACATACACTATATATAGAAACTCCACAGAGAGTCTGAACTAGACAGAAATGTTGTTCCTAGCTAACAGGGAACGTTATAAGACCGTTCAGTAACGTTTTTTTAAAGGGTTCCTGGAAACCGTTCTACGGTTTTAGAAACTTACGCACAGAGCTTTCTCAACGTCAGCGAGTCGTTTTTATTGGCTCTGAATATAATGACGTCAGCTCATTTGAGCTTTGAGCGGAAGAGAGGGAAAAGTTCAGTGCTGAGGTCATTCAGGTTATGTTTGCTTCTTATAGTTTATTTCTTCTAAATAAGCTGTTCATTTATTATTTATCTCGTTTCTGGTAACATTTTAAAGCCGTGTTTCAAAACGCGTTTGAAATGAGTTTTTCTCTGTATGTGGTGAGCATTTTAACATACTGTAATTGAGGTCCTCATAATGTTGCAGGAACATTAAAAAATTAAGCAAAAACATTCTAGAAACATCTAGAAGACGTGACAGATTGAACGTTCTAAGAACCACATTTGTAACATTCAGAAAATGTTCTACTAAAATCGTAGGTTAACAGTTCTTAATATTATCTGCTTTTCATAACCATATCAGTATTAGCTGTATTCTGTATTACTGTTTAGAGTAGGTTAATGTGAGTGAGTTTGTACTCATACACATACAGTCATACAGTATCTTATTCTTCTGATCCTACACCTGTAGATGGAAATGAAGACTCTGCAGCTCTACAGAAGGCAGGCAAGGTGAGAAGATAATTATATAATATCAGAGTGATATCTCATTAATCACTGAGTTATTGTAGTTAAATCTGAGATTATTAAAATGAATATTAAACACATGCAGTGAGAGGAAGGGAAAAGAAGATAAAGGAGAGGCTGAAGAAGCAGGTCTGATTGAGGTTAGTGGCAAAAAGAAAGTGAATAAATAATTAATTTACCAATTAATTGAAGTCCAAAATGCATAAGATATACTACAATGAAACAAATATACTATGTGCACCATTTTTGTTTTTTTACTACTCTAAATATAACTGGATAATGTTTCATCACCAACTTGCAAATTCTTATGGGGGAGCATAAATGATAGTTAAAATAAAAAAAATGACTTTTTGTGATAACGGAGGAGCAGAGGGGGATGCAGGGTGCAATGCCATGTTTATTAACATAAATACTGTTTCCTATGAAACACTCTTGAACTTGACATGGCTGTGATACATAAACTCAAAACAAACTAATAGTGAAATTACATTGACCGACCAAGGCTGTGGCACATGAGGGAACGTTTATACGAAACATAATCACACATAAGATGGGGAACCAGGGCTGTGGAATAACAAGACACAGGTGAGCACAATGAGTAAACATCCAGTAAGTGTGTGTGTTCTGTAGCCCATCAACTAAGTGAGCAGTATAAACTTAATACTTGTATAATACGTAATTATGGGTGAGTGAACTTGAATGCAGAGATATAAAGATTAGTCTTTGAATACATCAGTGAGAGTATCTGGAAATATTTAGTGATTAATGTGTGCCTTTTTGATTACTGTGAGTATGGTCATTTTGATCGTTTGCTAGATGTGACTCTTTTAAACCTTTTTTTAATTACTTGATCTTCTGGTTCTGGCTGGATTTGTTTTCATGAGAGACATGGAGTGACAAAGCTGATTATACAAAACAGTTTTTGTTGTTTGTACACAGACATTTGGTTATATGGAATGCTGCTCAACCCACAAACTGTGAAATAATACAATCCAGTCAGTTTGTGGGTGACCTAGGTCTGAAAAGATGAAACTCAATAAGCTCTTCAGATTTGGCTCCCCTTATTACATAATAGAGGGACTCATTAGAATTTACTCCACCCACCATCTGAGTAGCTCCACCCAGGGCTTGAGATTTTAGTATTCCATTTTGTTTTTTTTTATTTGAAGGAGAGAAAACTAAGTAGAGGAGCTTCAGCTACAGAATGTATGTGTGATAACCACTTTGTGTTTGAGTGCAAGACTGGACTGTAAAACCATTTCCTAAAAGAGCGATTACTGACTTGTCAGGCTGAGGGAAATGGATGTATTGTTGTGTTTCTGCTGACTTCTGAAATGTTTCTACTGATTTTAAAGATATTCACAAAATGTTTACAGGCTTGTTTAAGGCTGATTGCTGCCTGGCTTGTTTCAGCACTTGCTAGTTCAACTTTTTGTGTTGTGACACTGTTGTAATCTGGTTTTAAGTGGCTGAATGGAGTTTAAGTTTTGTGTTAGACAGCACTTTTCTGCTCTTCTATATGAATGGAAATAGAGGTATTGGTAACAGTTTTTTCTTTGACTATGAGATGACCAAGAGTTGTGTCAGATCTTGATTGTTCACTAAGTATTAAGAGTTGACTCTAGTCGATTGACAGATTTGATTCGGGTCAGAGTCAGGATGGGGAACTGACAGTTTGTCTTAATTTTGGAGCAATATGATACACCATTTTAGTAGTTGTTTCTGTGTTAAACAGAGTGGAAGGACTGATACTTGTTTGGTTTAACAAAGGAGGGATGCTGTGTGGCACAGCTGTATCAGTCACATTAATGGTACACTACTTATTTTCACAATATTTTGATGTTTTATTAAAAGGAGAGAGGGTTCATTTTCTCAAACACATTCCTGCCTTTGTGCACCTTAGAACTCGTAAAAAAAGTTCACGTTTCATCTCCCATTGTCCCTTCACTTATAAAATGATCTATTGCTGGGTATCTCAGCACATGAGTGGGCAGTGACAGCCAGAGTCCTGACCTTTACAGGCCTATTTCAAATTCTAGTGCTGATAGCACTGATACACATACAGACAGACTCTCTCTCTCTCTCTCTCTCTCTCTCTCTCTCTCTTTCTCTCTCTCTCTCTCTCTCTCTCTCTCTCTCTCTCTCAAGTAGAGGCCCCACTAACCATAAATCACTAGCTCATTCATTAGTTGTGTGTCGTGGTGACACGCCTATCAGGGCCGGAGGGGAGCAGAGAGCAGTCAAAATACCGTTCTCCAATTTCCATGTTAATTACCCAGCCTAGAGATGGATGCGTTTGACTTTATTGTTTGTCTAATGTATGCAAAGTGCATGCGATTGCTGTGTTAAAACTAATAGGAGCTTGTTCCAACGGCCTGGTAAAACATGCATTTTGACATTTGGGGGGTTTACGATAAACACTGGGTTAAACTAGTGAGCATTCCTCAAACAAGTGCATGGCAGAACACTTGGCTTTAATGTTGTACAGCTGCAGGAGTGTTAGTGGGGAGTTATGTAGAAGCATTAGAGCACTTCTAGTGTGCTCAAACAGACTGAAATCTACAGTATACTGCCATGACAGACAATCTGCAACTTCAAAATCTTTGTTTATACAGGCTGAGAATTATCTTTCATTGAAATGATTGCTTCAGCACCTTATTTCTATTTGCTGTCGCTTATATAGACTTTCAATGGATGACCACTTTGATGCATTTATCTGTATTTATGTTGGAAAAAAACATTGATCCAAAGCACAATTTTAATAGAAAGCAACGTGTGGGCGAAGAAACAACTGCTCACTGACTTCTGTTACAACTGTTATAACATTTTTTATGTTTTTTTATGAGTACAGTTAACTGACCATACACTTCAGATACATCATATAGATTTTAGGTTGAAAATGGCTGAAGTATTCCTTTAATTGATTTTAATTGCACAGCAATTCTAAATCGTTCACTATTGCAGATTTGGAGATGATCCGAGTCTTGTGTTGGCTGAATCCAAGCTTTAGAAGAAGACAGAAGGACTGAGTTTAATCCTCTCTGGGGTAAATATGGGTCACTGAGGTCCGGCAGACGGCTGCGTTCCCCTCCCTTTTTTCTCATCTTCCTACAGAGAGGACAGACCCCTCCTTTTGGGCATTCCTGCCCTGGACCTTATGCTCAGCTGGACACTCCTCAGAGAGGAGCTTTATTTTAATTTAGGGGGGTGACAGATACACAGGAGGGAGATGATTACACAGGTGTTGCACACTAATGTCTATTTAATGGCATCATTTGTAGCTACGGCTAATTACACAGGGAATCTGTTCATGTGTTCAGCAGTGGGGATGATGAGCAAGTTCCAAAAAAAGTCATCTAATACACCGATGAACCAAAACGTTATAACCAAAAACTGAAATGAATAGTGTTGATAATCTCTTAACAATGACAAGTTAACATCTGAGATATACTGGAGGGTAAATGCATAGTTAGCTCTTATAATTGATATGCTCGATGTGGATGAAATGGGAAGGCGAAGGCCTGAATGGCTTTGTCATAGGGTTGTCATTGTGGGGTGCTTCCATTCAGCACTGGTCAGTAAACAATGGCTTCCGTATTTCCCAGATCTCAATGTGAACAAACGTCTTTGTACTAAAACAAGTCCATAGTGGCTCCACCCCACAACTTGCAGGACTTAACATCTCAGATCTCAATGTGATCAAGTATTTGTAGGATGTGCTAGAACAAGAAGTTCATGGTAGCTCCACATCACAATTTACAGGACTTGCTGCTAACATCTTGGTGACAGATACCACAGGACTGGACTTTGTCTTGCTTTGGTGGGTCAGAGCTGCAAAGAGATGACCAACATCATAATAAGCATATTAGCACATTGGCCGTATTGGGTTTTGGTTTGTTGGCCTACATTGTTGCATGACTGTATACTTTTAAAATAATGTATGTAAAGTAACAAGGCTATGAATGACCATCAAAAGCAAAGCACTGAAGTGAAGAATGGCACCAAAAGGGTTTACGAGGTCAAACTAATTGTTTCATGTGGTATAATCCCTCAGGAGAAACGGCTGGGCTACTGTGAAAAAAGAATTGGACTAAAATGAAAACAGAGTGGTGTGTTTGTTCATGTGTGTGAGTGAGAGAAGTGCTGTTGAGCTGCAAAGTGCTGTTGCATGGCAAAGTGGGTCAATGGATTACCAGCAGGCTATAAAAAGATGCCTTTTTGGCCATGTATGTGTATAAGTGTATGTGTAAGGGGGGTGTCATTTTGTGCCAAGCATATGGCCATGGGGAGTGAGTGAGGGGGTCCAAAGGATAATCCCACCAGCAGTCATGCCACAGTCGCGTGTGAGAAGCCAGCGTTGTGCGATCTGAAGCGGTTTGTTTGTAAGAAGGTTTAAAGGCCTGTAATAATTTTTGCTTCCTCTAAACTGACCGCACACACTCACCAAACACATAACCAGCCCCAAACTCACACGCACTACTGCTGTGATAAGGGAGAAATGCTGCCAGCCTCTGCTATCACCAAGGCACAGTTTATTTGTAAAAAATGGGCTTTAAGGAGGGAAATGTGGAATTAGTAAATATAAAAATGCAATGTAACATTTTAGTACAGCAATCTATAAAAACACCACAAAGACATTTAGTCATACTCTTAACATCATAAAAACAAGTTATATTGGGACACTACTTTTAATAATTCAAGTAACTTATTTTGCATCGAATCTCAATTGGCATCCATAGCTAGTCATATTATGTACTATATTCACCTGCTCTTAATGATCATATTTCTGTTTGAATCCATAATAATAGAAAAGGGGGAAAATAACAAAGGCCTCTACACCTTTATCTATACATCTAAAGAACTTAATAGGAACCTGTATATATATATATGTATATATATATATATATATATAAAATACATTGTACAGTATTTTCCATGCTTTCTCATACTGAATATTAAATAAAAGTTATTTACATCAGATTTTTAGAATATCAGTTTGCTGTATAGTGCTTTTTATTTTAGCATGTTGCCACCATACGCAACCTGAAATAGATAAAAACATTGTAACTTATTTGCTTTTTATTTTTACTGACCTTCCTAAAAATGCATCACTATCACAACTCAGAGTCCATTTAGAGATGTCTCGTAAACTTATAAACTCTTTACTGCAAAAAGGTTGCATTATAACAACACATGAAATCTAAAACACAAGTTCCAATACCAGCCAGAATATCCAGTACCACTTTATGTTGGGTGGTCTTTTATAAATTGTTAATACATTTTTGCAGTAATGAAGCATTTGAGTACATTTAAGTAAATATGTTGTATCAGTGCTGTTGATATATTACTTACATTAAGATCCTAACCAAAACTTTAATCTCAACTTAAAATCTAATCCTCACCTTGATCATAACCCTGGCCCTAATCCTAATCTTGATACAAAACCTAATCCTAACCGTAAATTTTATATAATCTCAAAATATATCCTGACTCTGGCCCTAATCCTCACCCTAACTTTAATCTAAACCCAAAACCTAATCTTAACCCAACCCTGGCCCTAATCCTAACACTAACTTTAATCTCATCTCAAAACCTAATCCTCACCCTGAGCATAATCCTAAGCCTGACTCTGGCCCTAATCATAACTCTAATCTCAATCCTAATCCTAACCGTACTTACACTCAACCCAAAACCTAATCCTAATTAATACTAAGTTTAATATCAACCCGAAATCTAAGCCTCACCCTGGCCTAGTCCTAAACATATTTTTTTTCCCTTACCCTAGTCCTAATCCTATCCCTAACCTCAAACCAAAGGTCCAGTTGTTGAATATAGTAAGCAGTATGTATATAACAGTGTGATGAGTATGTTGAGAGGATCTGTATTAAACCTGTTACACGTTCAGTATCTTCTCAGGTTAACATCACAGAAGTGAGCTCAGACTCTACAAATAAAGTGGATAATAACTGAATTCAGAAGATTATCTACAGATGTTATTTTGATGTCTGTTGATCATTACTAAATGTATTCAGGTGCTTCACTACTGTTGCACCACTGATTAATTCTTGACATGTTACTAACAAGTTGTTCCATTCAGGCACTCAAAATAAAGTGTGACCAAATATTTTCTCACATGTGAAGCTGGTAGTAACTACATCAATGTCACAATCATTCATATGTGATTGGGTAACACTTTATAATAACTTTCATTAATAAGCCATTAATTAATTATTAATAACTGTGAACAAATCAGTAGTTCATGAGAATTTGAACATGAACAAATGTTTATAAATGACAGTTCATGTAGTTACTAATGATTGTATTCATTTTTGCAAATGTTAACAAAACATTAGTAAATAATTTATTAATGAAATTCTCATGAACTAATGATTTGTTCACAGTTACTAATCATTACTTAATGAGCTATTAGTGAAAGTTATTATAAAGTGTTACCCGTGATCGTAACACTAACAATATCAACAATCATTAAAAATAAGCAGTCAGCAATGCAACGTCAGTGCATGTAGAAAGTACATCATACAAACCGGATTCCAAAAAAATTGGGACACTAAACAAATTGTGAAGAAAAACTGAATGCAATGATGTGGAGGTGCCAACATCTAATATTTTATTCAGAATAGAACACAAATCACAG
>BRDA01015685.1:0-12388 GCA_036984385.1 Crenuchus spilurus | reverse complement strand
GCAGAGGAAAAACAAACATCTACCCTGATTTCTCCAGTACAAAATTTCAGACATGCAGAGCCACGAGAGGTTCAACACAGAACATTATTTTTTATGACTTTGGCTTAATCTAGGTCTGGGAAACTGGCCTGTAGTATTCTAATTCCTTATTTTGAAGGATCTGTAAAGTTTTTAAACTGTTCCCTACACACAATATACACTGCTCAAAAAAATAAAGGGAACACTTAAACAAACACAATGTAACTCCAAGTTAACCACACTTCTGTGAAACCAACTTGTCCAGTTAGGAAGCAACACTGATTGTGAACCAATTTTACCTGCTGTTGTGCAAATGGAACAGACAACAGGTAGAAATGAGAGACAATTAGCAAGACAACCCCTATACAGGAGTGGTTCTGCAGGTGGTGACCATAGACCTTTTCTCTGTTCTCATCCTTTCTGGCTGATGTTTTGGTCACTTTTTTTTCCTCAGTTCTCTCACCATAGAGGTAGCATGAGGCGATGTCTATAACCCACAGAAGTTGCTCAGGTAGTGCAGCTCATCCAGGATGGTATATCAATGCGAGCTGTAGCAAGAAGGTTTGCTGTGTCTGTCAGCACAGTGTCCAGAGGATGGAGCAGATACCAGAAAACAGGCCAGCACACAAGGAGACATGGAGGGGGAGGTAGGAGGGCAACAACCCAGCAGCAGGACCGCTACCTCCTCCTTTGTGCAAGGAGGAACAGGAGGAGCAGTGCTAGAGCCCTGCAAAATGAGCTCCAGCAGGCCACTAATATCCATGTTTCTGCTCAAACTGTCAGAAACAGACTTCATGAGATTTTGAGTATGATTCCAAATCCAGACCTCCAAGGGGTAATAATTTTGATTTACATTGATCACTTTTATGTTATTTTGTTCTCAACGCATTCCAGTATGTAATAAATAGATTTTCAACTGGAATATTTTATTCATTGAGATCTAGGATGTGTTATTTTAGTGTTCCCTTTATTTTTTTGAGGAGTACTTTATACCAACATTATTTTATGCAAGCTTGATGTTCAAGTCTCTCCTTGGCATGAAGACTAGATTTTAGCAATGAGCCCTGCAGCAGTACTTCTTGTTTGTTTTGGTTTAGTTTACAAAATTGGAGAAGAAAAAACGATTGGAAGCTAACAATTCCCATTTATTAAAAACATTTTGAGAAAGTCTGGGTGTCACAAAACTTCTGAGACAAAGCAGGCAGCGAATACAATTTTCAAACTTCTGTGTTCAACATCTGTATTGTTTTCACTTAGTAGTTAATTGTTATTAATCTCAGCCCTGCAACATCCAGCAAATTTGCTGCCATAATGGTCACAGTGTTGAAACAGATCCAAACGCCATATCTTTTAGCACACCTAGTTAAGAACACAAGTGTCAGTAAAGGGGTGTGAACACATCATTGATGAAAGTGTACACATGTTGTCCTGAGTAGATGAAGAGATGTCCTGCCTGTCTTACCTGTGTGTCTGTGTTGTCACCTTCCAGAACTCAAGAACTTTAAGAACTCAACTCTGGAGCCGGTCAGCCTTCATTCAGCATTTTCTTCTCAGCTTAGTTCCTCTTATAGTTCAGCAGGGTTTCCTTCACTCTGAAGTTGTATCTCTCTCTGGTCACACCTTCATTAGCGTCTAAGCCCCACCTCTCCAGTTGTGAACTTAAACAGCCTGTGACATGGTGAATTATTAACTCTTCAGGACCGTAAACATGCAGTCACCTTTTCTGTTTCCCTGTGACAAACGTAAGCTAATTAAGTGCACTTTTACTCACAGACCTCATTCTTTTCTCTTCTCCACATACATCACTTCTCTAAGTCCCATCACCTTTGATTCTCTCTTCTTGGTTCCTGGATGAGACCTTCCTCTAAGTCCTGCCTGCTCTTTTGTCCTGTAAAACTGGTCCCTCCACTTTCCATTCAGTTCCATTTTTACCTGCTCTTCTTTTCTTTGTCACATCTCACATTCCTATTATTACTTCTGTCCACGTGTCAAACCAGAAACGAACCCTAACTGGAAATTCCAGCCTTCAAAATCCAGCAAAAGAAAATAGATCCAACCACTCGCTTGCCTGTAATCACTGTCCAGTGGTCTAGTGTACACAATTAATGCAAAAGCTTTATTTCATAAGCCTTCATCTACAGTGCTCACAAAGTCATTTGACTGGATCAAGGCACCAGTATATTTGAAAGTAAAATGACAAACATACAGAGCTTGTAACTGAGAATTGAAACGCTTTTTAACAAGGTTGTATATGTACGTGTGACAGCAGACATTTCACATTTTGGCTGTGGGATTCACAGGTTGAGGTCCCAGCCACTTTTCTCCTAAAACAAAAAAACAAACAGAATTTCTTATTAAAACCTTCTGTTCTTAAAAAGACAAAGGGAATGTATTTAATACTCGTTCAGTGGTTGTTTACCTATGCAGTAAGCCATGAGCTCAAACCTATCTGAGCCAAAGAACACTTCTGTCTTTCCGTTCACGTGGCACACAGTGAGGGGAAAACCAAACGCCTGCAAAAAAGAGTAAAAATCAAATACTGGTAGAAAAATCACAGATCATTGCATGTGAATAGGACTAACCTTGTGCTTCACTGCTTCTTCAGTGTTGTGTTTTAGTTTGTCTTTGATTGGCTGAGATTTGGCCAGTTTGAGCAGTTCTTCCACTTCACTGGCAGGGAGACCGGCCTTCAGTCCTGCCTGTAAACATCACAGAATAAACTGATTAATGCAGAATCTAAAGCTTCCTTTTATCTACTGTACATACACTGTGTCCAGTAGTGTGTACTAGTGCGTCAATAATTATTCTGCATCGTCTTGCGTTATTGCACATGCTTCTTCTGCACATTATGCTGTGTTGTGCTGCTCGTTGCTCTATGTAGCACCTTGGTTCTGGAGGAACGTTGTCTCTTTTCACTGTGTACTGCTCACTACTGTATATGGTTGAAAAGACAATAAAACCTGACTTTGGCTTTGTTTAGTGTGTAGTGAAAATTTTATTTGAGTTCATGAATTAATAAAAAAATTTAAATGTCACATTTTTTGTACATTTACATATAAAGTGACATTTCAATTCTTTTTTTTTTGTTTGTTTTACTGTTGCTCATGATCATCAAATCACTATTCAAACAGTATAAACATTAAAACAAAAAAGGCTTAAAATACGTCACTTCACATATAATAAACATAAAATATATGACAGTTTATCTTTCCAAAATAAACACAAATGAACTTTTTCCATGACATTCTAATTTTTGGTGATGCTCTAGTGGACATATTCTCATTCAGCATTCTGAAATGAAGGGTAACAGACAGTGTGTGATGCTGCAACATTGCCATTTGAATTTTAATGTACTCAGCCATAAGATTATTAGTGAGTTCAGGTACTGATGATGGATCATTATCTCTGGATCACAAACTACTCCAAAGGCAATGCATGGAGCCAGAATTGTATGCATGGCTTTATGCCCTCTAACTGATACCTAGTATAGTGCATGATGAGTTTAGACTCACGTGTGGCTGCACTAGTCTATAGACAGTGTTTCTTTATGGTGATAAACTGTGTGCACAACAGAACTCCTGTGTCAGCAATGGATGCACTATAACTTACTTGCATGAACTTACTAATTAGAAGCATAGGTGAGTTGTAACATGAATAAGTACATTATACTTAAACTCCATTATTATCAATTGCCTTCCTTTTAAAACCTGATTTACAGACATCCCACCTCTCCCTGAAGTTACAGGACTCTTCCTGATTTTAATAGGGGCTCTCTGACACCCACAAATCATAAACTATATCCCTGAAATATTTTTTTTGAGTGAGTGAGTGAGAAATAGAGAATTCTGATTGGTCTCATTGTAAAGCCCCACCCTCACACAGAAACCTCTACTAAGCACAGTCTACCTCTCCTCTCTCACTTTCCATCAGTTTAGCTTAGTGCATGCAGTGTATGGCAAAGTATTGAAAACATATAAAACATTTCACCCAGACTGTGTATCCCTGCTTATAGGCTAAAAATAATCAGTGTTCCTCACTGCACTGTTTGTAAAGTGACATGTTGAGATGAGCTTTATGGGTGTTGTCGATTCATTAGTTAACATTTAAACTACTATATTGATGTCCTATACAGTGCCCTCCATAATTATTGGAACCCCTAGTTAAAATGTGTTAAAATCCTTAAAATAAATACATTTTTTATTGCAGAAGAATAATCTCACTCTGAAAAAGTTTAGAAAAAAGCAACCTTCAATGCAAGTGAAAAAAAAAAAGAAAGAAAAAATCCTGACTAAGAAATAATTATTTCCCATAAAATGACCTGTTCCACAATTATTGGAACCCTTAATTTCTTGGAAATAAATGTATTTGAACCATTTATGTCATTTCTACTGTAGTTTATAAAGTGGATTAACGTATCTAGGAACCTTTAATTAGTAATTCATCACATCCTGTTTCCCTGGGGTATAAATATGGCATCACACAAAGGCCTATTTCTTTTACTAACTCTTAAACATGGGAAAGACAAGAGAACACACTATTCAAGTAAGGCAGATGTGTATTGACCTTCATAAATCAGGCAATGGCTACAAGAAAATAGCCACTCGCCTGCAGATGCCCTTATCTACATTCAGAGCAAACATCAAAACGTTCAAAACATCTGGAACTGTAACAAACAAGCCTGGAAAAGGACGTAAGTGTATCTTGCCACCACGCGCAGTGAGAAGGATGGTAAGAGAAGTAAAAAGTTCTCCAAAGCTCACTGTAAGAGAATCGAATAAAATGCTAGCATCTTGGGGTTACGAGGTCTCCCAAACAACCATCAGGTGCTATCTACATGCCAACAAGCTGTTTGGGAGGCATGCATGGAGAAAGCCTTTTCTGAGTTATATTCATAAGCGTAAATGGGTGGAGTTTGCCAAGAAGTACTGGGATTTTAACTGGGACCATGTCTTTTGGTCAGATGAGACCAAGATAGAGCTTTTTGATAACAAACACTGTAAGAATAACACTAAGGATGAGTATGCAGAAAAACACCTCATGCCCACTGTTAAGTATGGATGAGAATCAGTGATGCTGTGGGCCTGTTTCTCCTCCACAGGACCTAGGAACCTTGCAAGGATACATGGGATCATGAACTCTGTGAAATATCAGGACATTTTGAATCAGAATCGGGTGACTTCTGCCCAAAAGCTGAAGATGGGTCATCACTGGGTCTTTCAGCAAGATAATGACTCTAGACATGTGGCCAAATCTACTCAAAAATGGTTCACATGGCACAAAATTAAGCTCCCCTTATGGCCATCTCAGTCCCCAGACCTCAACTCAATAGAAAACCAGTGGGGAGAGCCAGGACTCTGGATGATTTAGAGAGGTTGTGCAAAGAGGAATTGTCAAAGATCCCTCTTTCTGTATATTCCCATCTTGTGAAGAGTTATATGAGAAGATTAAGTGCTGTTTTTTTGGCAGAAGGAGGTTGTACAAAGTACTAACACCAGGGGTGCCAATAACTGTGGCACACATGATTTCATTCAAAAGATTTATTTCTTAATGTGTGATTTTTTTCCCCCGCCAAATAAAGGCACTTGAATTAAAGCTTAGATTTTTCTCTTTTTTTGCACTGCTGCCCGATATTAAAAAAAGAAGAATTTATTAGAAGCCAAAGAACACTTCTTAACCAGGGGTGCCAATAATTATGGAGGGCACTGTATATTGAGGCTAAGCAGATAAACTTAAAGGTATAATATAATAAGTCATCGTAATCTAGTCTAATTAATATGTTAATGACATGTATGTGAGTGCTACCTCCTTGACATTAAGAGTTTTTGTAGGGTGGATAAGAGCATCTGCTAAATGCTGTAAATTGAATATCTGGATTTAAGGAAGGAGAACGGCTCCACATGTGCTCATCAAGCCCCTCATCTTTAATTAAGGGCATTCCAACAAAAAGAGCATGCATGTGAGGCATGTCACATACATAAGTCACATTACTTAATCTGGTTTAATTTCTCTGCAATGTTGGCAATAACTACCTAAACAATCATTTGTGTTCCGACACTCTCTGATCATTGCATTACATCCATTATATACAATACAAAGGCAATGAGATAATAAAAAGCAGACTGTGGTGATGGTAAATCACAGTGTGGGCATTTAAAAAGTCATTTTTCATATTTGGTACTTTGTTAGAAAGTTTATATAGCAGTTGTACAGTTAATGACTAGATGTACACATGTGTCAGATCTTTCACTGATCTACATGTAATGGACGTGTGAGCCAATAGTGCCCTCTTTTGGAGAATCTTCTGAAGTGAATGATGTGCTCGTCATCAAAAAATTTGAAATATATAGCATTTGTTTATTTCACAAAAGGACCTTATATTCAATTTGATGGAGCGGGTTATCTTTGTGTTTAAAGCATGCAGTACCTGTAAGTTTGGACACATCATCTGGACATTCAGTGGTTTTTCATGATTCAAAAAAGGTCTGCATTGTAGATTAATACTGAAGTCATCCAAACAAAGAAGAAATACATATGTAATTATTTATTAAACAAAACAGTGTTAAACAAACCAGAATATGTTTATATTTTACATTCTTCAAAGTAGGCACCTCTTGCTTAGTAAACACGTAAGTTTACTACATGATTCCTTATGTGTTCCTTCATAGTCTGGATGGATTTCAGTATTAGAAGGTGTGTCCAAAACTTTGACTAGAGCTGTATGTGATGTGATTTGATTGATATTGTGACATATTGTGACTTATTGCTCAGTGGTCAGTTATATTGCCAAGTTCTGTGTGAAATATGTGTTTGTTCTATAAAGTTTTTACTAAACATTTTCTTACTTTTACCAAAGCAGTTATTTAAATGACTACATTTGCTTTTGCTGGACTTGATTATTTTACAGGAACAATAGATGTTAATGAGTGAAGTTCTTGGCTAGTCTAGGCTGGATATTTTGGACCTAATGGTTTCCTCACAGACTGTAAAGGATTGTAACTGGACAGTATGTGCACAACCATTCTTAAACTGGGACTTTGCACATTAGAAACCACCACTATGCACATTAGATATTAACTCATAACCAAACTCAAGTTTAACCCTGCTGACCTCCAAGAAAGATGCTGGCTGAGTAATATCCTGGTCAGTGCTCCAAATTCGGTTCCACAGTTCTCTAGATACTTTCTCCACCAGACCTTCTCCTGCTTTATCTTTCTCTGACACAGCTGTCAGAAAACGCATCGCATTGAGGGAGCCTGACAAAGAACACAGAGGAACAGAGATATCACTGAAACTTTCTTTCTTCACAAATAAATGGCAATTCTGCTGATTTTTCTCATTACAGATTTTTTAAGGTGCACACAAAGTCACTCAGAGTGGGTTAGCATGAAAGACAAAAATGTGATGCTGGAACATCCAAAGGAATCAATGCCATTAAAACACATAAATGTAATATTATTATGTTGATTATTATATATTATAATATGATTATGATGATGCCTGAGACACTCTGATGTAGTTTGGCATATCTTGTCTTTTTTTTTTTTTTTTTTTTTTTTTTTTTTAATTTTACAAATTACACTCATCTAAAAAAAAATTCCCCCAAAGTGTTACACAGGCTCAGTGTCAAAACAGTAAGTGTCATAAATATATATTTTGATTAAATCTGCTCTAAACATACACTTTCCAAAAGCCTCTTTTCAGACGTGATGATATACTGTGAAAAAAAACATTTCTAGTCAAGACTTTTGAGCTCAGAACTGAATAAACAGAAGTGTTGGCTACACACTGTTCATTGCAGTTTTCAGAAATTGTTTGTGATTTTATTTCTAAAGCTTAACAAATTTGAGGTGACGTGTTTCACTCATTCAGTGGTTCCTAGATTAAATATTTATGAAATAGGTGTGAACCCTCAGGTGAGATGTCTGTTGTTCATGTTCACATTCCACAGCCACTATTCCACCAATGGTATCTCTGGAATGACTACATCATTATCATATGAATGACAGATGTGACTCACTCTCACAAATAATTAATAATATATTTCAATTTAAGCTAAATATATTTGAAAAGTAGGTCCATCAACATTTCTGTGCTATGTTTAGTTTTGTTTCTGGATAAATTCTCAGAGTTATATAAGTGTTTTTGCTGAATTTTGTTAATATGCTGCCAGTAGGAGAGCTGACTCCAGAGGGTTAACTGAATATTTCAGCAATGTTAACGTTACATTCCCCATCGGTTTGCAGTGTTTTACTCCTTGTTCATATTCATGCGGCCTCAGAAAAACATATAGTGGCTTTTAGTACCTTTTTCAAACATGACCTCAAAGGGATCTGAAGGATAGTGTAAAGGGACATTGAAGAACTGAGCCAGTCGGGCAAGGTCTGTGGTCATGTACAAAGCCTTATTTGGGATCATTGCAGGTGGTCTGTTACCTGGAGTTACAATACAGATAAAGACACAAATATCAGATAGTTAAATGTGAAGATAAAACAAAGAAGAGGGAATACATGAACAGTACAAGAATCTAAATACAACAATTCTGGAAATCAGAAGAATGAGTCCTGCATCAAGATGTTCTTGAAAGGTCCCGTTTATCTGGACTCTCTAAATTTACTAATGAAGTTCATTTGTATTGGATTTTTTATAAAAGAAGCAGGATCTCTCCCTTTCTCTCCAATTGTTTCTGCCTATTTAGATCAGTTGACACCTGAGTGAGAACCTGATCATTTATGTCATATTTATATATCATATGCAGAATTCATGTAAATTCATGATTTTTTTTTATTCATGTAGAAGCATCCACTTCTGAGAGCAGTATGTCCTACTCTTTCATGGTTCATAAATAAGCACTTTCTTGACCCCTCCCCACACCAATACAACAAGCATTTTTGTAACACTATGTAATATAAAGAATTTTATAAGTAAATTTTTCTATGTTGCCACAGCTGCCCCCATTAAACTATGCCGTTTAAAATGATAATATACAATCAAAGACCAATCAAATGTTTGGACACATCTCATTCAATGTTTTTATTTTTTTCCACATTGTAAATGAATACTGAAGTCAAGCCAGACTATGAAGGAACACATCAAGGAATCATGTAGTAAACTTAAAGTGTTAAACAAAACACTTTAATATGTTTTAGATTTTAGGTTCTTCCAAGTAGACACACAACTGATGTCTCAAACACCTTAAGAGGGCAAGAAATGCAAATCATTTACTCTTGACAAGACACAGCTGTTAACTGAAAGCCATTCCAGGTGACTACCTCATAAAGCTGACTGAGAAAATGCCAAGAAAGCTGGCATCTAAGCAAGAGGTGCCTACTTTGAAGAATGTAAAATATAAACATATTCTGGTTTGTTTAACACTGTTTTGTTTACTAAATAATTACATATGTATTTCTTCATAGTTTGGATGACTTTAGTATTAATCTACAATGCAGAACATTTTTAAATCATGAAAAACCCCTGAATGTCCAGAAGGTGTGTCCAAACTTTTGATGGGTACTGTATCAAGATGTTTCCAACTGAAAATGTCTAGTACGGTTAAAACATATAGTCCTATTATATTGTTCTTTATTGATTTGTTGGACTGATGGTTTTCATGACCACTCCATCACACCATAGACTTGCCTGACTCCTTCATGACTCCACCTAAAAATGCAGGGCGAAGTCTGAGGTCAACATTCCAGACATTTCTGTAACGACACAGTACCTAGAACAAAAGCATCAACACTCAGCATCAGCATAAACATCAACATCTGCATCTTTAAACACAAAACAGTACCAACCAAACTGATTATGCTGGAAATGACTGATGAAAACATCCATCAGGTTGAAGGAATTCATGGACTGCTAGCTTCATGTCCTTCAACAACATTTCTACTGATTTAAGGTCAGGACTTTGACTTGGCCAATCCAAAACATGAACTGAAAAACATTATTCCTCTTTAAACATTCTTTGGTAGAATCACTTGTGTTCTTAGGGTTGTTGTCTTGCTGCATGACCCACCTTCTCTTGAGATTCAGTTGTCTCTTGAGACAGCTGTCCTGACATTTTCCTTTAGAATTCTCTGATATAATTCAGAATTCATTGTTCCATCAATGGTAGCAAGCAATCCTGGCCCAGATACAGGAAAACAGATCCAAACTGTGATACTACCACCACCAAGCTTCACAGATGGGAAACGATTCTTATGCTGGAATGCAGTGTTTTCCTTTCTCCAAACCTAACACTTTTCATTTAACCTAAAAGGTTATATTTTGTCCCATGTCTGCACAATACATTCTTCCAGTAGCCTTCTGGCTTGTTGACGTGATCTTTAACAGGCTGCAGATGAGCAGCAATGTTCTTTTTGAAATCCTGTCATGCACACAACTGTTGTTCAGTGTTCTCCTGATGGTGGACTTGTGAAGTTACCTTGAGTTCGTTTATGACATTGCAGTCTATTACACGCCTTGCTCTTGGAGTGATTTTTCTTGGTTGACCATTCCTGAGGAGGGTAACAATGGTCTTGAATTTTCTCCGTTTGTACACAATCTGTCTAACTGTGGATTGGTGGAGTCTAAACTCTTTGGTTTTTTAGTCTGTTGAGAATCAACCGTTCTTTTCCTGAGGTCCTCAGAAATCTCCTTTATTCATGTCATGATACACTTCCACAAACATGTGTTCTGAAGTGCAGACTTTGATAGACCACTCACACCTGATTGTCATCCCATTCAGTGACAACACGACTCTAATTTCACCTTCAACTTATTATAAAGGTTCACATACTTTTGCCACTCACAGACATGTAAACAAATAAAGAAACAGGTCTAATATTTTGTCTCATTTACTTGCTTTGGTTCTATAACACCTTGCAAGAAAATATCCACCTGCTCCATAGATCACTCAATCAACCAAAAGGGATCAATAAATGAATATAACATAGCATTCATGATCACAAAATCAATTACATAATCAGTTCATTAGTGAACAGATGAGTGTGTAACTGACCTCAAATCCCAGCCAGGAATAAGGAGAAACGACATCATAGAACAACTCGATGACTTTTCTGGAGTTTGACATCTGCAAAATCAATTTGACAATGAGGACACAGCTGGAGACACATATTGTTACATATGAAAAAGACTCATTAATACCTACCGTGCACAGAGGGTCTGACCTTAAACAGTCTTCTCCGAGTCTGAAGTCCAGAGGAGGAGAGAGAGTAGGGGGAGGAGGAGGAGGCGGAGGACAAATGGGTGAAAGTTCACCAGCTCACAGTAAAGTGTGCCTGACTAAAAAACACTCACTGTGCAAACATATTACATATCCCACACAGGCGCTAAATACAACACTGCGACAGGTGAGCATGTGCGTGCTTAAAAAAACATATATGCACAGCACAACGCAGCAAAATAATTCTTCTTCGTCTGTTTATACTTCTTAAACAGTCACCAAATCCCGCCATCTAGTGGACAGAGTGTAGAAACACCAGAAGCGGAAGCGCCTTTCCTATGGAGGTGCGTCTCAAAAAATATAATGGAAAAGTTCATTCACTGAATTTCATATACAGTTGGTGGTCATAAAATTAAAATTTCATGAAAAAAAATATTTATTTCAGGAATTCCATTCAAAAAGTGAAACTTGTATGTTATATTCATTCATTACACACAGACTGATATATTTCAAATGTTTATTTCTTTTAATTTTGATGATTATAACTGATAACTAATAAAAATCCCAAATTCAGTATCTCAGACAATTAGAATATTGTGAAAAGGTTCAATATTGAAGACACTTGGTGTCACACTCTAATCAGCTAATTAACTCAAAACCAGTGTTGCGAATAACGGCGTTAAAAATAACGCCTTTACGTAACGACGTCATTTTGTCAGTAATGGGATAAAATAATTAATTACTTTTCCTGTCGTTACAACGGCGTTGACGTTACTGGTCATTAAAAGCGGTCCGTTACTATATATTCATATACTAACAGTAATCCGAGCAGACCTCTGCCCAGTCTAGTGAGGAGTAACCGGTGTTACACCGAGAACTGTGACCTGTCGAGATCTGTGACTTGATAGAAGAAATCACAGATCTCGATAGGTCACAGTTCTCGGTGTAACACCTGTTTAACTTAAGTCAGTAAGCGATTGGCTAAGGCAGCGTTATGGTAGCCAATCAGAGCCAGTGTTTTTACGTGTGCCGAAGCACACTAGTGACACACAACACAAACGGAGTATGACGAATCAGGAGCGAGCCGAAGAAAAGTTAGCATTTTCAGAGTGGGGATATAAACATTATTTTAAATTCATTGAGGTTAAAGGCATGTAATGTGTACATTATGTCATCGGGCGAAGACTTTGTCGACATCCACTGTAA
>BRDA01015684.1:0-10444 GCA_036984385.1 Crenuchus spilurus | reverse complement strand
GTGGATACAAGCGGCTGAAATGAGTTTCCTCTGCAGAGTGGCTGGGCGCTCCCTTAGAGATAGGGTGAGAAGCTCGGTCACTCGGGAGGAGCTCGAAGTAGAACTGCTGCTCCTCCACATAGAGAGGAGCCAGCTGAGGTGGCTTGGGCATCTGTTTCGGATGCCCCCTGGACGCCTCCCTAGGGAGGTGTTCCAGGTATGTCCCCCCAGGAGGAGGCCCCGGGGAAGACCCAGGACACGTTGGAGAGACTCTCTCGACTGGCCTGGGAACGTCTCGGTGTTCCACCCGAGGAGCTGGCTGAGGTGTCTGGGGAGAGGGAGGTTTGGGTTTCCCTGCTCAGACTGCTACCTCCGCGACCCGGACTCGGATAAAGCGGTTGATAATGGATGTAGTTTTAATTTAATTTAGTTATTTTTTAGACAGTGTCAATAAAACAAACTCCTGCCATTAGGAGACAATTAGTGTCATCTCTGCTTTCTCTTCGTCTTTCAGAAACAGGTCAGATAGATCCGGTGCTGATAGAGCGGTATAACACCCCAGGCTTAGTGGGCTGCCTCTCCAGAGTGCAGTTTAACCGCATCGCCCCTCTGAAAGCTGCACTGAGACCAGGCATCCCATCCACTGCTTCTATACAGGGCGTCCTGGTGGAGTCCAACTGCGGAGCATTACCACTCACCATCCTACCCATGTCTGCAGCCTTCGACCCCTGGCAGCCCGACACAGGTGAGGCACTATAATATGATGATGATAATAATGATTATCACTATTATGCAATAATAAGCATGCAAAATGTATAATAAGTATGGGGGCAGCGGTGGGCTTGAACTTAAGGAATCAGCTTTGTGACCAGAAGGTCGCTAGAACTGACAGGACACAACTGAAGTGCCCTAGGGCACCTAACAGCCCAAGTGCTCTCCAGGCACTGTGGATAGGGCTCCCCACCACATGTGTGGTAACTTCCCTTAACGTGTGTCCACTTGTGTTTGATTGTCATTCACTCTCTAGCTTGCTCTACCGCTGCTTTCTCTCCTGTAGGGAATGGAGTGGATGTAGGTCAGGCAGTGAAATTATTAAAAACAATGGCCCTCAAGTACAGTCAATCAAATGAGCCAGATCACTGATGTCAGTCACAGTGCCAGCTCTAAACTGAAAATGAGTTTTAAAAAGCATTGTCGTTAAACACCTTTATTACTGTTTTTAACGTCAACTTTGACATCTTTATTATGACTGCAAGTAACCACCATTTACTCGCCACAGTCTTCAGCATCCCTGTAGTATTTCTCAAAGGTTTATGTTTGTGAAGACTGCAGGTGCCTTAGTGGTTACACATCATGTTAAAATAAACACACACAAATTTTTATGTCTTGCATCAATAAATCAGTTTGTTTGCTTTTTGGTCAGTGCACTGATAAGATTGATGGATTGTTACATCCCTATAAAGTGTCTTAGGGTTGTCTTTGATACCGATGCCAAGTGTAGTCTCCTGATACTCGATACCAAATCAATAGTCTGACTGTAAACTAAAAACACTCATAATTATCTTTACCGCCAACTTTGTTTCATGGAAAAATATTGATTTGATTTGATTTGATTTGATTTCATACTTTATTGTCCATTCCTGGAAATTTGTCTTTGGCTTCATCAGACTGCAGCATCAAAAAAGAATAAATAGTAAATAAATATCATATTATACATACAACCATACTTACATACACAGTAAAAAAACATAGCTTACAGTAAAACCATCCCTTAGGGCACAATCCACTTAAAATTAAAATATGGTGCCAAAATAGTGCCACTCAAGTGTTGCTGCAACTCTAGTGCATATAATAGTGAATAAATGAGAGATGTGACCATTCTAAGTGTAACCTCTGTTGAAATCTCTCAATTTTTGTTTGTTTTATTTTTTTTATATCACTTGAAAATACCAGCTGGATTTTTTCTGTTCCAGCTGGCATGATGAACCATTGATGATTACGAATGAACCAAAAGAAATGCTTTAAATGGTTTAAAATGAAATTTACTCATTTACAAGCTTTTCTGACTTTTTTCTTCTCCTGTAAAGTTAAGTGTGTTGTTAAGACAATGACAGTATGTTTCTCTGTAAGGCACGTAAACAGACTTTGTTCCAGCAGTGAGCCATCTCTTTCCCCTGGAGGCTAAAATTGCTGTGTGGGCTTTAGAAACACTGCTTTATTGATCCATTTTGTTGACAATGCTTGGCCATGTGCTCTCCTGAGGCAGAAGATCTATAATCTCTACTCCTCCTTTTCTACTTCCCTCCATTCTAACCATTCTGCTCTGCATTGATTGAACAGCTGTGTTTTCATCACTTCAGGATACACAACACAGCTCATGTAATATCTAAGGACCTACAAACAAGGCAGAAGAAAGGAATCAGTCACTGCCATGATCTCCAGCATGTTCACAGTGACCTGCTCTTTATTGTAAATCAGGATTATTTTTATACATAGGAGGATTTGGTAAGACAAATCACATATGATAGGTAACAAGCACAGTAAACAGTAGAATAGAGAATAATAAACAGTAAAGTGTCCAGTTGTAGTCTGTCTGTTTCACTGTATACTTTGCTTGCCTCCTTTCATCTGTCCTTCAGTGGTCCGGACCACAGAGAAGATATATGGTGGTGGTGGCAGAGCAGATTGTGTGGTGGCTCATTCTCAGAATGGCACTGATGTGGTGGTGGTGTGTTAGTGTGTGTTGAACTGGTATGAGTAGATCAACACCAGATCTCATGGAGATATTAACATAATTGTATTACATCTCAGTATTATTTTATAGAAAGTTACTACTGGGTGTCTCATTTGCTTCTTTACCCAAACAAAACCACAAATAATTTTAACACTAATGAAGATATGGTGATGAAATTTGGATTAAATTACAGTGGCATGCAAACATTTGGGCACCCCTGTTAAAATGCCAGGTTTTTGTGATTTAAAACATTAGACCAAGATGAACCATTTCAGAACATTTTCCATCTTTAATATGACCTACAGTCTGTACAAGTCCATTAAAAACAGACTGAAGACTGTACAGGGGAAAAAAAAAAAACTAAAAAACTAAAATGTGTTTGCATAAATGTGGACACCCTCTTGTAATTGGGGGTGTGGCTGTGTTTAGAATTAACTAATCACATTCAGACTCATGTTAGATAATAGTTAATATACTACTGCCATCATTTAAAGTCATTCTGATTAACCCCAAATAAAGTTTAGCTGTTGTAGTAGATTTTACTGATATTTAATCACAACTTACAGCAAAAACCACAAAGAGCTTATAAAACATCATTGAGAGTACGCTGTGCGCGACTGGCTGCCGCTTCTCGCCGGTGTGTGTGGTAGGTTGACCAGATTCCAATTCACCGGATGGTGAATACAATACACCAAAATGTGTATTATTATCGGCATTTTGTAATAATAGTATTGCCAAAATCATACTTCCCCAAAAAAAATCAGCTGTGAAGAAGCTACAATAAAATGCTTTTGAGGGTAACATCTACACACCTACACATTTGACATATGTGGGGTTTTACACCCCACTTACACATAATCCTCTGTGGAGCCTGTTAGAACAGCATAGAAAAACAGCTCACTTAAACAAGCAAAAAATGTTGTTTTGAACACTGGTCCACTGGTCAGCCAGCACCACGTCAAAAACCTGCAAGAACCTTATTTTTCATTTAATTACACAAAAATATGCACCTTTAACTCTGCTGATTTTATAAAAGTAGGGATTTGAGCATTTAATCTATAGACTAAGACATTTGACCAATCAAAGCTAAAACATTGTGTGTAAATATGAGCTGTGATTAATCAGCTTGATTTTGCAGTGCAGGTGTCTCTGGTCAGGTTGTTATAATATAATGTGTGTGTCACACAACTCTGTAAGCACACCTGATGTGTTTATAACTCAGCTCTGGGTCAGAGAACATTAAGATGTACAGTGTATTAAGTGTACAGTGTCATTATTTCTTCTGAAAAGATGTGCATCACTGAATTTAGACCAATAACATGAGATGATGTTAGGAGCTGTAGCAGAATCTTGGTTGTGTCTTTTGTTTTAACATTGTTCTAATAATATGAATTTATTTAAGACTTCCGTTTGTTAACTATAACACAACTAGTGCTTTATGAGATGTTCTGTTGTTTTCTGTGAAATTATGATAATAGTAGTTATTTAAATACAGAAACAACAGAAACACTGAGTGCGATTCGTTCTGCCCACACCGCTGTGTGATGCGCGTGCACGCGAACGAGAGTCGGATTCTGGCGGGGAGTCAGAATTCGGCATAATACCGGCGCTGTTCTGACCTGGTTGGTTTGTGTTGGTGGGCGCCCTTAACCTGTGTCCGCAGTTGAAATGATCAAACAGCCCGCCCCGTCTCCGGATGACAGCCCTCATTGCTTTCCCCACATAGCCATCTGAGAAATGCCAGATTGTAAAACACTGGAGTCTGACTATCAGTAACAATGCGGGACAACGTCTCAATTTGCGGGACGCGTGAAAAGTACTGAAAATGCGTGACTGTCCCGCACAAAGCGGGACATCTGGTCACCCTAGTGTGTGGTTGAGTGTGTGTAAATGGAGTGTGTTGATTGTAAAGCGTCTTTGGGTATCTAGAAAGACGCTTTATAAGTGTAACGTTCATTCATTAATTCATTCATCAAAAGATCTCACTGTTGAAAGACATCAGTCAGGAGAAGAGAACAAAACATTCATAAGACAATAGACATTCCATGTAACACAGTGAAGACCATCATCAAGAAGTGGATAAAATTTAGAACAACAGTGACATCACCAAGAACTGAACTTCCCTCCAAAACTGATGAAAAGACAAAAAGAAAACTAGTCCAGGAGGCCAAACAACCTACAGCAACATTAAATCACTTCCAGGAATTTCTGAAAAGTACTGTTTGTTTAGTACATGTAACACCAATAGATTCTTCATATGTCTGGGCTGTGGGGGGGGGGGCAAGACAGAAGCTTTTCTTATAAAGAAAAACATCCAAGCTCTGCAGTGTTTTTGCCAAAATCATGTGAGAAAATATGTTACAATCTTATGAGAACCAGGTTGAACATTTTATCCATCATTGGATAAATCCATCCAAGATGAAGAGGAATTTCACTTTTCAGCACGACAACACAAAGCAAACCTCCACATCAGTAAAAGACTGGCTTTGCCATTAGAACATCAAAGTTTTGAAATGGCTCAGCCAGAGCACAGACCTGAATCCAATTGAAATTCTGTGGGTTAACATGAAGAGGACTGTGCACCAGAGACACCCTCACAATTAGATTTGGGTTGCTTTTAAAAGGAAAAGTGAGCAAAGATTGCCAGGTCAGCATGTGCCATGCTGATAGACGTCTACCCAAAAAATATACATTGTTTTAGTTCTTCATGGGTGAACATACTGCACAACAAACAAAAAAAGCTGCCAAAAAAGCACATGCATGCCACATCACCACCTGATCAGGAGAAAAGAAGTGCATGCTGGACATTTTCAGCACATATTGTATCATCAATATTTTTCACAGTTCACACAGACTGATGTATATTTAATCAAGATTGTATCACAATATCTTCATTAGTATTAAAGTTATTCCTGATTGTTTGTGTAAAGAATCAAATAGGACACCCTGTACTTTTCAGATTATCTGCTGAATCGAAATTGCTAGACTTGCTGGTTTTGAGAGCATTCTTTTCTAAATGACTGCCAGAGAACTTCAGCTATTCTGGAGATATGTTGACTTAATTATTTGGATTGGTTTTCATAAGATTTTTGAAAAGTGCAAGTCACTTTATTTACAGTATATTTATTTAGTGTAAGGTAGCTATGAAATGGAATGTGGGAGATCAGAGATCTTTCCAGACTTTTGAAAGAAGCAGAAATTCTGCTGATGCCCTCAGTGAACGACATCTGTGATCATCACTGCCCTGTAGTGAGGATTAGTGTAGCACTGGCAAAAATACAAAATCTTTCAGTGTGTGTGTGTGTGTGTGTGATAGTGTGTGTGTATTTGTGTGAGTGGGTGTATTCACTTTTCCTAGGTTTTGCCGTGCTGAGATTGCAGCTGAAAGGAGCAGACGGTTTATCACTGGTCTACTCTCATGCCAGCCTCAGCCTCTCTGCTCCTGCTGACACACAGCAAACACTCTATGTATTCATATTGACTATAACCCCAACCCCCACATACCCACTGTGCCAACATTACAAATATAGTCCCTGTGCTATTATTAACAGTGTAACAATTTTAATACAGTAAAAACATAAACAATTGGAAATGTGTGTCAACAATATATCACTCCCTCTCTTCAAATGTATTTCAAAGATTCTAGAGAAAGCTGTCTTATACTTCACCATCTCTTATTAGTGGAGTGCCACAGGGTTCTATTTTGGGCCCTTTATTATTTTCACTATACATGCTCCATTTGGGAAACCTTATTCGTAGTTTTAATGTCTCTTTTCATTTTTATGCTGATGATACTCTGATAGCTGTAAATTCAAAATGATTCTGAGTGTTTGGCCAGTCTTACTAACTGTGTTGCAGCTATTGAAATCTGGAAGTCTCAAACCTTTACATGGAAATAAAACAGAAGTACTTATTGTGGGTCCGGAGGACATGTCTAATAGGGTACTGTTAGATCTTGTTCATGCTGGGTTGAAGGCAAGGCCGTCTCTTAGAAATCTGCATGTGATTTTTGATTCCCAGCATCTTCAATCTTACTTATTTCAGCTTGGAAACATTAGTAAGATTATAAACCTGACCTTTTTGGACACTTAAAATCTCATTCATGCTTTTGTCTCTTCCCACTTGGAATATTGTATTGCTTTCTTTATCTGTCAGTGTCAGGCTCATCCCTCTTTCTGTTGTGCTCCTCACTTCCTTTCCTTATTTGGTCATTGTTTTCTGTCCTAGTTAGTCTCACCGCTGCTCATCTTCTTACTAAGACTAAACATAGGGATCATATTACCCCAGTTGATGGTGAGATATAGAATTAATTTTAACATTTTAGTGGTGGCTTATTAGGCCTTACAAAATGAGGCTATAGCTTACTATTACTGAGCTTTTATGTCCTTTTAGTAATGTAAGATCTTCTTCCACCAAGCGTTACTGACCATCCCACATACCAAACTAAGGTTAAAACGTGATCAGGCTGTTGCAGCTTACACTCCCAGACTGTGAAATAATCTCCCTACTGACATCAGATTTTCATAATCAGTAAATGTATTTAAGAAATGTTTAAAGACTTATTTTTATTCTTGTGCTTTTAGTAATGTTTGAACTTTTATGTTTATGAGTATTTACCAGTTTTCTGTAAAGCACTTTGTGAGATCATCTGGAAAATATAAAATCTATATAAATAAACACTTGCTTACTAAAATATGACTTTTGACCTCAAACCTCAAACAATGCGTTGCTACACTCCAACTTATTGTGTATAAGTACTGACTTATATTAATGTTGAATTAAATCTACACTGAATTAAGTAATTATAGAAATCAGTGTCATTTTTCATGTCTTTCAGTATCGGCTCTTAAGCTCTATTCTGATTATATTACACGTACATGGTGGATCTAGGGTGGTTCTTCTTCTGATTGTATTTCTGTTTGAATTGGCCATATCAGCTTGTGTGCTCGTCTGATGACTCTTTTACTTCCTTACACATATCTCAGTGATTTTCCAGACAGATGTCATCTCGTATTGGAAAATGAAAACTTTTAGCCACTGCTATTAGTCATATTCAGTCTCCTAGCACGTGGATGCACCAGAAACTCACCCAAATCCACACAAAACTATCCCAAATCCACTAGAAACTCTCCTGAATCCATTAGAAACTCTTCCAAACCAACAACAAAACCCCACAAAATCCAACAGTGAGTCACTCATATATTTGGTCTGGATGAAACAAACACTATTTGGAGATAACTATCCAGAAGAAAAATCACCTAAAATGAATGAGAAAAGTGAGATTCTGCAGACTTATTAAAGGGTACAGCTACAGCAGGTCATTACTTACTATCTGTATCACTGTGAGATTCCTCACTGAGGAGATGTGTAATATGTTTTATTACAAACATCCTCCTGATAAACTGATCCAGGACTTAGATGTAATCTGAGTGATAAACCCTGGTGAAACAGATTTATGAAGGCTGTTCTTTTCCATTTATCAGGAATCCAGTTTCCATTGAATGAAGAGCGGGTCAATGAAGATGGAGTTAACCGGGACTCTGCAATAATAGGAGGTAAGAAAGGATTAAATCATTTTCACACATCTCCAAACTGAACAGCTAACAATATTTAGAATTTGCACCATTTTAATCATGATCCAGATTCTTGACTTTCTAATGGTTTGTTTGCACCCAATGAAGGCTGTAATTCTCATTATGTTGCCATATATGTAGTCATTTTTATGTTTCTATGTATACAATGAAAACATGAGGAGTAATCTGATAAGACGCACAACTGTTTGTTGTATTGTAGCTACTACTATCTTTTGTCATGAACAAGGCTACTTTAGCCTCTTTTATTTGGCTGTTCTGGTTTCCATTCATAGTTTCCAGAGCACTGAGCTAGAGTAGTGATATTTTGTTTTCTTATCTATTTTGTCTAATGCTGATCTTTTTTGTTTTTTGTTTATTCAGGCATCATCGCTGTGGTCATCTTCACCATTCTCTGCACACTGGTGTTCCTGGTACGCCACATGTTCCGCCACAAGGGTTCATACCACACCAATGAGGCGAAGGGGGCAGAGTCAGCAGACTGTGCTGATGCCGCCATCATCGTCAATGACCCTGCCTTCACAGAGACTATTGATGAAAGCAAGAAGGAGTGGTTCATTTAGTCCCATCTCGCAGGAGATAAGGGGATGTACAGAGTGTGTCCCCTGGTGGAACCATGAGGCTTAAGATTTCCACAGTGAAGAAACTGACTCAACTTTGTGACAAAATAGACATTCACTGGGACGTACACTGGCTGGCAAGTCTGTCATGTAATTCTGGTGTATGAATGAATGAGTGTAAAGATTTTGCACTGTCAAATCTGAATCCATCCCATACACATATAGGAAGGCGTCAATTCTGCATTCCACAGACTAAAATACTGAAGCAATTGCAGCGTTTTTATCAAATTTGATTGTACTGCAACAATCGATTAACAGTGTTGGACAGATATCTTCGACTGCCAGAAAAAAAACATTCAATAGCACAATGTATATTTATGTTACAGACAATGACATTTGATTGTATTTAAATGCATTTTTATTGCCAACATCTTCAGTACAGTCCTACAAGTATATAGAAGCATGGAAAATGACTGACATTTCTCAATACATCAATGTTAAAGCAGCACTTTTCTGTCTGATGTAGTAGTTTATATTCATATAGTTTCCTGAGATCTGTAGCTGTATACATCATCACTTTGTGCATATGCATATCATTTGCCTTTTTCTGGAAAATTGCCCTTTTTAGAAGCTTTGTCAGTTATTATTGTGGAATATGATACAAAATCTTTAAATTGGATCTCAAAAGTCAAATAAAGAATGGACAATTTGGTCCAGTTCTTTTAATGTGCCTGAAGGATTTAGCTGTAAGTCTCTTGGCCAGCTGATAATGTAATTGTAGCATTATGGGAAAGGACAGAGGCACAGCTTTGTAAGTAAATAAACTCATATTTCTTATTGCTTTTGCAGTGGAATGTACTTCTAGTTTGGGATTTAGCTCTAATTACATGACTTACAGTATTAAAGTATCATCTTGGCCATTTGTGATTTTGTTGTAGCAAAATCCACCTTAAAACTGATGTCTGTTAAGTTTGAAATGTTATGTATGAACGTTTTTACATTTGTACACTTATCGTTCCTGTGTATTTAAATCATTTTAGCTCTGTTGAACAAACTCTCAGAAAGTTTTTTTCAGCTTATTGACTGTAATCTCAGTTGTAAAGCAGATCAAATGTAATGCTGAAATATTACAGATATTGTTGCATTATCAAGCTGAGCTTTGTGGAACATATGAGCACATGTTACTTTTTAATGCTGCACATCAGTATATATTTTAAAGGAGCAGTAACAGACATTTTGGTGTTTTCCTGTCAGTTTTCTTCAGATTCACTGTTGGTAACAAATTTGGACATTAATGTATTTGCAACCATGCTAACGTCTGATCATTACAAAACAAAAATCTAACCTTTTCTATCAGTGTGACACAAACAACAAAAACATAAACAACATAAACATAACAAACACAAACAAACAATATAAACATAAACAACATAAACACAAACAACATCGACATAAACATAAACAACACAAACAACATAGACATAGCAAACATAAACAACATAAACACAAACAATATAAACATAAGCAAAACAAACACAAAAAACATAAACAACAAACAACATAAATACAAACAACTTAAA
>BRDA01015681.1:13362-39184 GCA_036984385.1 Crenuchus spilurus | reverse complement strand
ATGATATCGCTTTTGTCACATTATGAGGAACTCGTATTCATTGACTGCATTCCGGTTGTTTGGAAACAGCTTAAGCTCTCAGCTTCCAGACAGTAAGTGATCACCTCAGGCATATGAGGTCAAGGCTGTAATTACTGATAACGCTGTATATAAGCCTGCTAGGTTAAAGCAATTCATTGCAGCACTGGAGCTACAAAACTAATGTAGCTAACAAGTAATGGAAAATTATACCCTACATATTAGCATCATAATAAACAAATATTATGTTTGGTGATACTTTAGTAATTCTTGATAACACAGAATGATTAATAAACAGTTTACATGTAAAGATTGGTGGTTCATTTTGTGTTGTGTTTAAACCCCCGACCACTAGATGACAGTGTTGTCTTCAGCCATTAGACCCTTCCACACCAGTTCGGTCTCTTCACAAATCCCAGAATGCACCGTGCAACCGGCAACATCCGGTTTACCATTTTCTCTTATTTATGTCTGTGCCAGCTACGCTACATACACTGTTTACAACTTTATTTGGTAAGTAAATACTTACATGATATTTACTAGCTTTTGTAACTATATGCAGATAATATTTCTTTGGATATTAAACATCATATCTTGTGTCAACTTGTATTTTCAATGTATGCAGTGGGTTTGTAGTGTAAACACGTTGTTGCAAGCTATCGTGTTGCATGCTATCAATTCAATGTAGGCCAGTGTGGCAAGCAGCGTGATAGTGTAGCTTATGTATTGATAGCATGGTGAACCGGATGTTGCCGGTTGCGCGGTGCATTCCGGGATTTGTGAAAGGGGCGAATGGGAAAAAAACTGTTGGGGCAGCATGGAAAATGAAACAAAAAAACAGTGTTTCTTACATTTACTGTGACTATAAGATCTTTCCTGTTGGGTCTGGTTAACTTAATTTCATTTATTAATATACATCCATTTCTGCAATTCAGGCCTGAAGCACATTCCAAAAAATGTTGGGATTTAGGGCTAGCAATTTACGGCTAGTAATTAAAAAATGCTAAATTATTATGTGATTGAAAACAGGTGATATCAAAAGGTGACTAATCTTTATTTGGTACAAAAGCAGTATCTATAAAAAACTGAGTCTATGAGGAGCAAAGATAGAAAATTCTAGAATTGTTTGAAACAGTGTTCCTGAAAGAAAGATTTGGGAGGGATTAGTATATTTCTCCCTCTACAGAGCATCATATCATTAAATAAATCAAGGAATCTGGAAGAATTTCAGTGCCTAAAGATCAAGGGCTCATCGTTCACAACTGCGACCTCTGATCCCTCATATGACTGCATCAAGAAGCATCATTCATCAATAGCTGAAATAACCACATGGACAAACCTTTGTCAATCACTACAATACACAGTTACATTCACAGTCACGACTTAAAAAGTTACTGTGGCAAAAAGAAGCCTAATGTTAACCATCGGTAGCCTCCTGGCTTGTCCATGTGATTGTTAGCAAACTGGAGATGGGCAGCAATTCTTTCAATTTCATCTATTCATGCCTTGCAGTCTTGTAGGTTTGTTGTGATTGCCGCCATGTTGATTACCTCGCGCAACAAAAACAAACTTTGCATATGAATTCGGCAGAGCAGAAACGATACGCAGAATAAATTATTTAATTGGATATGACACACATTTATTATCACCTGAGCTTTTTCGACCACTGGCCTCTTTGGATTCACTGCTAAACCTGTCGTTTAACCTATACTTAATTTGTTGCCTAATTCAGGATAAAGTTTGAAAGCCTACAAAAGCAAAGATGCAAATACTCACAGAAGACTGGGTAACGGATCCTAAAATATGGCATCTGAAACAAAAGACAAAGCTAAGCTGCGTGACTAAACACCATGTCGTAACATATCATAGCGTTTATTTTGAGCTTTAGACTTCTAAAGAAAAGTTGGTTGTAAATTGACATCCCTAAAAGTTATTTATCACAAATCTGATAATACACAGTCTGCTGAAACGTCTTATTAAACAGTTTGACTAGCAAAAGTAAGTAAATTCACACAGCAAACAAGCTAGCTACCCAACTAGCTAAGCTAATTAGCTTAGTTAACGCTAACTTAGTTATTAACCAAGAGATACTCGCCGAAGATAAAACCTGCACTGCAAAGTCAACGGCTTTCAGTTGGTGTCCAATTTGCCCATTTGAAGCCAATTTTCCCTCTGGTCTGTGTCTTTGGGAAGTCTATACAATGATAATCCTTTATCCCCTTTCTTGTTGTTACACCCCATGGCACAGCATACTGAAGGCATGAATTAGACAGTTGGTACCCACTGTGGCAACAGCTTCATTTGTGACGTCAGCTGCAACCCATGAATTGGATTATTTTTATTATTTATGATTTATTTGGTAAAACTACTTGCATTACATTACTATAGCACTGCTATCACTGGTTGTGGCCAAAAAACATGATGGTTTACCATGGTCTTTTTTTGGAAGGGCGCTTTTGTGCTGATGATGAATAGATATGAACACGGCTCAAACATCAGTGACTTTCTTGGATATTACGTAAGTAATTTTTTTTTCCTGTTTAATGCTGCTGGCCATCCAATTACAATGCACGTCCTCCCAGTCTGGTAAATATCTGAAGCCATATTGAGGCTCAGTAGTGACTAAGCATGCCAACAGTTTGTCCCACCCACACATCTAGCCTCAGAGGAGATGCTACATAAGTGAAGTGTGTTAGAAATGACCATTAACACTTCTCATCATGAAAAAAAAAAGATAATTGGAGTAATTTAGCTAATCAGCATGAGAAAGTTGTATAACAATCGTAGCCTTTTCACAGTGCATCAGAAGCAGCTCCAGATGGAAAATTCATTATGATCGTACTGCATTGCACACATAACCTGCCATTGTATATCATAATGCAATTACGGAAAGAAGGGGGGAATCTGCTTCAGGGTGAACCCACTTTAAGGACAAATGAATTTGGTCTGGATACAAAGAACAATAGTAGTGATCATGTGTATTACAGAGCTTTGGTAGATCTCTGAGAAGATCTGAGTAGCCCTTGACATTTGTGTTGATGTGCTTTTATACACAATGGAAATGAACAGCCTTTGTGTCATAAATCATCAATTATTAAAAGAAATAATAATAATAATACACTCGCTGGCCAATTGCTTAGGTACATACCTTGCATCTACACTCCCTACTCTATTGACCATACAGGTGCACTTTGTAGCTCTACGATTACAGACTGTAGCCTACTGTACCACCACAGAGCAGCTGGATCATTCTGCGTGACAGTGACGTGGTGGTGGTGTGTTAGTGTGTTCTAGAGTGGATCAGACACAGCTGAGCTGCTGATGTTTTTAAACACCTCAGTGTCACTACTGGTGGCAGCAATCAACACTGTCAACCCGACAGTATCCTCTGAGCACCAATGAAGGACTAGAGCAGTGGTTCCCAAACTTTTTCTGCAGAAAAGAATATTTTTGAGCCCCCCATTTGTAATTCTTACAAAACTGTAATTCCTTATTGAGAAAAAATAAATAAATAAAGTGACCAATTACACGTCACATGTACACAAAGAGTCGCTGGCATCTAAAGAGCTGTGACCTGGACGATGGACATCATTGCCACAATAAGCTACATCAAAACACGACCTGTCAAAGCCCAGATTTTCTCTGCGTCGTGAGAAAATGGGTCCAGGGTCTTTGAACCGCAAAATGATATCAGCATCATTTTGGATGGAGAAGGCTTGCCCTCAAGGTTTTTTTTTGTTTTGTTTTGTTTTTTGCCAATTTCCTCCCCTTCCCAAATGTAGTAGTAGCCAATTAGCCCATCCCAACTGTTAGGGCTCTCCCCATCACTTTGCACTGTTCCTGACTCTAGGAGGGTGAAGACAAGCACAAGCCTCCTCTGCTGTGTGATGCAGCCACCACCTCTTTTCTAACTACCGCTGATACCCCATCACTGGGGAGCCAACGTGCTCAGAGGAAAGCGCAGGATTCCCAGCTCCGTATCAGTAGACACCTGAGCCAGCGGACATTGCAATGTGAAAGTGATGGAGAGTGAGAGCGCCATCTACCCGCCCAGAGAGAGCACTGCCAATTTTTGCTCTCTTGGGCCCCGCCTGTTGATGGCAAACAGCATGACCGGGATTCAAACTCATGATCCTCAATCAATCAATCAAATTTTATTTATAAAGCACTTTTTACAACTGATGTCACAAAGCAGCTTTACAGGGTCAGTAATAACAGACATAAAATCATTAATCCCTAATCCCCGGTGAGCAAGCCAACGGCGACAGTGGCAAGGAAAATCTCCCTCAGAGCTGGAGGAAGAAACCTTGGGAGGAACCAGACTCACATGGGGGACCCATCCTCCTCTGGTCTGCTAATTCTAAGTGTGTGATGAATCATAATCATATGATCTTGTTGTAAAGTTCAGGTGAGCTGATATGGTGACAGTAGTGGGACAGGAATGATGATGATAGTGGGTGTAATGATAACGGCCAGAAAGTCCATTTGAACTCCAATGTTAGCAGTAGAGTAGGGTATCTGGAGCAGGCCACAGTAGCTGGTCGTTGGTGGGCATCTGATCCAGGGAAGCATCATGGAGAGAATAGTAGTCAGGTCCTCTGATCATAGTGTCGGCCTTAGCCTGCTGAGCCAGTCGGGGCCCCTGTTTAGTAAGAATAACGAATTCCCCAGGTTGTGTACCGCAGTGACATGCCTCATCACATTTTCTCGTCTTTGCTTTGGTTGTACTTTGGTTGAGTTGGCGACGACTCTCCTCTGCTGTACGTTTAGCTGGGAGCCCAACAAACTTGTCCTCTTTCATGTGCCTTGCTGTGCTACCCCTGCAGTAGTTCCTAGCACTACCCCAATTCTGAACTACTGGACTAGAGGATGACCAACACAAACCGAGTAGCAACATATGAGCTACAGCCTCTGACTTTGGGTCAGAGGTGTGTCTGATAGAGTGCACGGTGAGTGGACACACCACCACCACATCAGTGTCACTGAGAATGATCCTCTGCTGGGTCCTGACCATTGAAGAACAGGGTGAACAAAGTACACAGAGAAACAGATGGACGACAGTCTGTAATTGTAGAAATACAAAGTGCACCTGTGTGGTCAGCGGAGCTCCAATGGACAATGAGTGGAGATACAGATGATGAGCCTCAGTTGTCACATATAGACTACAACCATTAATTATCCATTCACGTCATTTTACGCCTGAATATTTCCACTGACGGTGTGTGGACGTGAGGCGTGACGTGGCGGAGGGGGCTTTCTGCTTAAAGCCCTGGCTGCTGTAAGTCATGTCCACACGGGACAGTGGCAGAGTGAAGCTCTGAGAGAGCAGCTCACGCTCTTTTCTCCTTTTTTTCTCAGCAACGAGACGAGACGGACTCACTCCCTCTGTGGCTTTGGTCAGCTTCATCTACATAGAAGACTTCTGTGTGGAGAATACTGACCAGAAGCATCATCAGAGCTACTCAAAGCTGCAGAGGACTGGGACAGAGTACTATAACCAAGGTAAGTTTAGGTCTAGTTGACTATTTCTTCATTTTTGATGTCATTTTAACATTCTTTTGAGACTATAAGAGAAGATTCCCGAGCTCTTTTTCTCAGGAGAAACATCTGAGAACACCAGACGTGCTACCGTCTCTTTTACGTCTCCATCTGATCTCATTGATATCCAGGAGAAACAACTGAGATATAAAGATCTTGAGTTTCTGTTTCTCTGAGAATACTCTTTCTGTAGAGAACCATTTTTGTCACTGAGAGCTATGAAGAACAGTTCTACCAAAAGAAACGGAACCTTTTATTCCTAATAAGGTTCCGCAAGGTTCTTTTAGAGAGCTGTGCTTATAAATAAGATGTCTGAGTGTGATTGTTTTTGACTTTTAAAGTACCTACGCGTAATGTAAGCTAAGGTAGAACCATTAGAACCTACATTACATATATAAGGTTATTTAACCTGTAAAAGGTTGGTAACACTCCTGAAATGAAAACCTTTAAAAAAAATCAACACTTTTATAAATGTGATGTGTGCATATGAAGAATTGGTTATATATATATATATATATATATATATAATTCAAAAACTTACAGTAGTCGAGAGTCAAGAAAACAGTCGTTTACAGACTTATGCAGACTTTGTGTTCTTATTACTTTCGTCGGCTGTCTGCTCGATTGAGTTTACACATTCTTGTGCTTTAAATACAGTGTTAACATTCACATGCTGATCAACACTGAAACACGAAAAAGGCTTGAAATATTACTTTACATGTAATTCATATAAAATAAAATTTTTGAATTAATTTTTTTAATTACATTTTTGAATTAATTTTTTTAATTACATTTTTGAATTAATTTTTTGAAATAAAATTTTTTTGAATTAATTTTTTAAATTAAATTTTTCAATGAAATTTCAAATTGAAAATATTTCATTTGAAGTTTGAGCAAATGACTACTGAAACAGTATCAACGTAAAAACAAACACAAATGTAAAATATATGACGGTTTAGCTTTTAGAATTAAAATTGTTAACACAAATGAACTTTTTCTATGATATTCTAATTTTGGGAGATGCACATACATAAAAGTATGTATGTGTGTGTGTGTGTGTGTGTGTATATATATATATATATATATATTAGTGCATCTCCCAAAATGTGTGTATGTATAATGCATATACTTATATACATTAACAGTAGTTTGACTATAAAATAACAGAGCATCACTGAACACAAACAGCACTGATAATAGAAATAAAATGAAAGCGTTGACACAAACTGCACTTACAATACAATCAGATATGAAGCATCTGCCCATTGGCTTTTATTATAAGTGTGTGTAAGTCACTGTGCTTGTCTGTTCTTACAGTGAAGCATGTCAACACTATTGTCCAGGGTAATCAGCTGCATCTCACAGACACAGCAGATGGAGACTGTGATGGAGACTGACTGGAGTATATGTGCCTTTAAATCTACAGTACTGTGCTGTTTGGCTGTAGTTGAACATCCATTATGAGCAGCATGTCATTCTCTCATTAAATTTTCATCTCTTATACACAATCCTAATGTTTAGTGTCATTCCCCCAGCCCACGCACCTGTTCTCTTCCCGAAGCTTCAGTCCTGATGTGAAACTTCTCTGACGTTCTCCGTAATCCAGATGTTTGTGTGTCCTGCAGCTCCATGGCTCTGAGTGTGTGTGTGATGCTGGCAGTGAGTTGGCTGGCCGTTTCAGTGAGAGCTGAGTGTTCCCGGCAGTGTGCGCTCTGCCTGCTGGAGCAGAGAGCGGAGAGCAGCGCTGGGGTAAGTGCACATCTGTTATGTGTCCAAAAGTTTGTGGACGTCCCTTCTCATGAGTGCACTCAGCTACTTTAAGTTGACAGATGTACAAAGGCACCACAGCTTGTCTAGACCTTGTACAGAAGTACCACCAATAGAATATGACTAAAAATGAACCTACTGACACTGTGGCTAATGCCAGGCATAGAGCAGAGGGGTATAAAGCCCCCCAGCATTGCATCCTGTACTTTTGGGATGAGATGGGGTGGTGGTCATCCAACATCCTGACCTCTTGTGGCTGAATGCAATCAAATCCTCACAGCAATGCTCCAAAATCTAGCACAAAGCCTTCCCTGGACAGTAGAGACCGTTTCTCCAATAAAAGAAGGAACAGTGAATGAGCAGGTGTCCCAATATTTTCCATCTTCATCCATCTTTAGTGCTTAATCCTGGTCAGGGTTGTGGTGAGTCCTCCTACCCCTTCGCTGGGCAGGGCTTTCAGCTATTCTAGCCACAGCCAGGACAGCGTGCCATCCATCACTGATCACACACAGACATACTCGCACTCAAACCGGAGATCCCTGAGGAAACCCAGGCAGACACGGGGAGAGCATGGAAACTCCACCCAGATGAACCCAAGACCTAGAGAACCAAGAGGCGAGCATGTTAACCACCAAGCCACTGGGATGCCGTTTTAAATATTGTGTAGTTATAAAAATACAGCTGTCATTCAGCAAAGACTGAACACTATTCAATTTAAATGAGTCAGTCATATCACATTAACACGGTTACTTAAGTACTTTACAGACACTAAACTCATCAGAATCATAGCAATGATTCTATTTTTTAATTCTATTTTTTTAATTTTATTTTTTTTATTTTATTTCTACGTTTTTGCCCATTTTTATTCCTTCCCCAGTGTAGAAGTAGCCAATTAGCTGATCCCCTCCATTAGGACTCTCCCCATCACTTTGCACTGTCACTGACTCTAGGAGGGTGAAAACCAAAGGTGTCAAAAGTATTGACGTTCATGACTCAGGTAGAAGTATAGATACTAGGGTTTAAAGACTTTTATAGAAGTTGAAGCTTTTTACTCAAGTAAAAGTTAAAAGTTCTGATTTCAAAACTACTTAAAGTATAAAAGTAAAAGTAATGTAAGGAAAACAAAAGCCAAAATTTAGGCTGTGCCACAGGGGCATATAGTGCACTAGCCCCCCACCCCCACCCCCAAAATACATTTTCTCTAAAATCCGTAATGACTATAATGTTATATTAAAATTGTAATGTTGAATTTTTTGGGATGTACTGGCTTCCTGTTTCAGCTGCATATATGTACCTTAAAAATGAAAATATTTGAGTCATTTCAAATATATTAGCGACCATATATGTGTAGTCCTGAGCTTACTGGAGAGTGACGAGACACGTGACATGCAGGTGTGATGGATCACTTACCAATAGGGTATCAGAATGATATGTTTATACAAGTACTTCTCATCCAACCACAATCATATTCATCACATTCACTCTTTCTGGATGGCCAGTTTATCTGGATGTTTTTTAAATGATGACAAACCAAAATGAAATATGTATAAATAACGAGGCTGTTTTTAAAATGTAAGGAGTAGAAAGTACCGATAATTACATGAAAATATAAGTAAGTAGAAGTAAAAAGTCGTCCGAAAATAATTACTCAGTAAAGTATAAATAACCAAAATGTATACTTAAGTATAGTAACAAAGTATTTGTACTTCATTACTTGACACCTCTGGTGAAGACATGCACAAGCCTCCTCTGTTACGTGTGATGCGGCCACCACCTCTTTTCGAACTACCGCTGATACACCATCACTGGGGAGCCAACGCGATCGGAGGAAAGCGCAGGATTCCCAGCTCCGAATCATTTTAACCCTCAAATAAAGAAAACAGCTATTTACACCCTTAATCTTAATGAGAAATGATTGTCATAACTGAATATGTGCTGTAAAGAGAAAATCTTTATTATTTTATTTTTAGAGATTATTTTAATCTCTAAAGGTCTAGACGGTCACATCAGGAAATGAGAATAATAGTGAAAAAGCTGATTGGCTCCACACTGAACTGATGCAGCAATTTGTAATAAAGGAGCACTAACCAACCAAGTGTATAAACGACCATAGTTTATCAGCAGATTCTGTATTGTGTCTGTTTTGTTTTTATGAAATATTCTAATCATTTGAGTGGATTTTGAGCTATAAGCCAAACTGATCAACATTAAAACAAAAAAAAACTTGAAATTTCACATGTAATGAATGTAACATGTGACAGTTTACCTTTTAGGAACAAAGAATGAACCATATTCTCATTTTTTATGTGGCACTATAATGATGTGCTTACATTTTTGTATAATGGAAATTGAATCATACTGAATTATAGCTTCATTCTTAAGATTAAGAATTAATAAGCCTGTAATACAAAAAGGATTATTCTTGTATGAAATGTGGGACAAGCTTGTGCCACAGTTTAGGTTAGGGATGCCACCTGGTGGATAACAGATCTACATAAGGGCCACCAAAGACGTTGATACTATAACAGCGTAGGGAATGTATTTCTTTCCATGACTGATTGTGTAACACTGCTGTTTTTGTAAGCACGGAGTCATTGTCATTTTCCTCAGACCTGCATGCTGGAATGTGGAGGCAGTGTGGACTCGGTGACACTGGAGCTTTGTCGGGCCGTCCTGACTGATGAGGACCGAGTGGCTATCGATGACCTGAAGCTGGATGGAGAAAATGCAGAACACCTGCTCGCCAAAAAATATGGAGGCTTCATGAAGCGATATGGAGGGTTCATGATGAAGAAGGCTGCAGAGGTCAGCGGGGTCACTGGTGGAGCTGAGAGCGACAGGACTGATGGGGTGAGTATAGTTAGGGCAACAGTCTAATATAACAGATAACCAATAGAAATAAAAACATCCTTCACTGTAAATAAACAGTAAAACACTGGAAGCAGAGAAAAGCATTTTAATTTACAGTACATATACTGTTTTTTATTTTTTAATTATTTCACTGCATGTTGAACTACAGTGTATGACTCTCATACAAAGTATAACAAATGTAACTTATCACAAGAAAAAAAGCTAAATTTTTGGTTTTGATAAAATAAATAGTGACCACTGCTTTCAAAGCAATGAAGCATGCTAACGTGATATTGAAAATAATTTAGAGACAATATTGTAAATACTTTTAATACTTTAAACTGCATATATTTGAAATACTTTAAACTACAATTCAGTTACAACGCCAGCATTAGCGTTAGCTTGCAGATGAGGCAGCTAGCTAGTTAACTTACACTGTGTGGTTGCTAACATTAGCTAGCTTAGCTTCTTACTTAGCTAACGTTTGTGATTTTTTGTTTATCAATGATGCTTAACAGATAGCAAAACAAAACCTATTTAGTTAATGTAACAATTACCTTCTTAAAGATGAAAGAGAATATAATCTAGTCACTGGTCTTAACTAAACAAGGATTAGCATTATCCCATAGCATGTTCATTAGCAAACTAACCAAGTCTCCCTTTAAAAGCTAGCTTAAACGTTACTGCATAGTAGCTACTGATTTTCCTAGCTAGACAGCTAACCTGTTAATCAATCAAAAAATACACATACAGCAAACCAACAATTTATTTTACTGAAGCAGTGTACTTTGTTAATGATAGACCATTTCGAGGATAGACTTTTGACTGTACAGTACTGCAAAATGATTTCCTTATTTTCAGCATACAGTAATACTGTGAATAAAGTGAGGCTTTTCACAGTTTTACCGTATTTTACCAAAAACAGTATCTTACTGTTGTAATTTATCTGTATTTTTGCAGCAAATTTTTACAGTGCAATTTTAAACAAATTTCAGCAAATATTCCTAAGTGGCATTTGGTGAGGTTTGTTAAAATTTCAGAACAATTATAAAAGTCTACATTTTCCATTAAAATATGAATAAAATAATACTTCAGACAGTAATCTATAGTTGAATTTCAGAGCACCTCTTATATAATTACAGAATATGTTTCATATTTAACACCTGCAAAACACCTTGTGGACCTGGATTGTAACTACATGCACTTTAGGGGTGTTTCTTTGGGGCTTAGGGGGTCCACAATCCCCATCAATTGCTCCTTAATTCAAACCCTGGTAACCTTGAACTATTGTGCACATCATTGAAAGGGAGGACACTGACCCACAAGAGCTAGAGACATAGATGATTCCTATTATTGATCTGCAGACCCAGCAACAGTTCTATGCCCTCCAGGGCAGGTTTGCAACCTCCAGTAAATAGCATGAAGGTTGTGGTTACTTGTACTACCAAATTGTAGCTAAGATAATTAGCTGTATAGCTAAGCTAAGGTAGGTCACATTTCTGATATGAGTTTTTACATCATAATTCATTTGTTTCATTTTGTGACCCTTAGGAGTCCCAGATTATTCTGGCGTGGCTGATTCAAGATGCCACTTTGAGCATCACTGTTAACTTGGTTTAAAAAAATGTTGAAATTTTTTGAAATGCCATGCTAGTTTTTGTTTAATGTTAATTGACCAAGTAGAAATTGAGGTAACAAATTCTACATTTTACATATGTGTAAAAGTACGTAAAATGACATTTGCCTTTATCTTTGTATCTTCATCTTTTTTTGCCTTATGAAAATGCCAAAAAATTGTTTGAATCTGCAGAATCTGTTCAATAGGCTATACTAGTTAGGTGCTGGGGGACCAACAAAGTAGAGACAAAAATGAGCCTACACTCTTAGAATGTAAGGCTTGTAATGTAGCTCTCTGTCTAATTAAACTGACGACTGATATAATTAAAATGCCATTTATATCGATTTCAAATTTATATGTTCAACTTGCAACTTGTGTTTTCCATTTTCAGCCTTTAAATTTTTTATTTTACATTTTAAATTCAGTTTTTAATATTATTAAAAATAATTTTTCAAATCTGATTATAAGTGTTTTGTGTGTATTCATCCAATACATTGATATATTGAAGAAATTGTCAGGTTGTATAGTTGGTGTTGTGTTATATCAAACATTTGCATTGTAAACATGACTAAAAGTGTATATAAAGGCAAAAACAGAATTATTTAAAAACAGCCAAAACAGTCCATGGTTAAGTCAGTAATATTATCTTACAATATCTCACTCACAACGTCTTAAAAAAAGGTTGAGAAGTTGGCAAAGCTACTAACTAGCTAGCATATTATCTAGAGTTATTCTTACAACAGCAGTCTCGACTGAAAAGCATTAAATAACTTCTGATTTACAGTTTTTTTAAAAAGAATTTAATGTGAAAAATATGTTTCCTAGATATCGCCCAGCCCTAGTAAGAAGTATGGAGGTTTCATGAAGAAGGATGACATCCAGAGTGCTTCAGAGGAGCAGCTGGACCTCCTGAGGGCGCTCCTGGGGCCAGGAATCAGGCCAGAGGAGGCCGGGAGGGACCTGCACAAACGCTACGGAGGCTTTATGCGCAGGGTGGGCAGGCCGCAGTGGCTGGATGAGCAGAAGGCCTACGGCCTCTACAAACGCTGGGATGACGGAGGGGAGACAGCGCTGCCTGACAAGCGATATGGAGGGTTCATGGATTAAAAACCCCTCAGAAAGGACACTCATCGCCAAATGAAACCCAAATATGTGCAGAGCTCACCACTGTACTTTCATTTATATTTATTTTTATATACACATATGCCAGTGTGTTTCTTTTTGGTCTTACATGAATATTTAACATGCCTTTTGTTTGGCCACTGGTGCGTTTTTTTGGTAAAAGAGTTTCTACCCCTACTTATCCATCTGTGTCTTTATCTCCAATGCTACTTTTGTACAGATGAGACTTACAGATGGTCACCATTTAGTGGACGTTTGCCAGACCCTGCGAGTACAGTCATGCATCCGGAAATGTCAGTGTTGTGATAAAAGTACATTTTTTCTTAATTTAATTCAAAAAGGTAAACTGAGCTATATTTTATAATCATTACACGTAAGGTGACATATGTCAGTATGGCTTACAGCTCATAAAAATCAGAAATCCAGAATCCCAAAATGAGAAAATTACTATTCAAACAGTATAAACACCGTGTATCTCTCAGAGCTACAACTGTCACATTCCTAATATCAACACTTCCTGAACCAGAGACAACTTCATACGTTTCTTACCTGGACTAAGCAGAACCAGAACTGGACTGTTAATCAGTGGTCCAAAGTCCTCTTTTCAGATGAAAGTCAGTTTTGCATTTCATTAGGAAATCAAGCTCCTCGAGTCTGCACAGTAAATCTGCCAACACTATTAGAGTTAAATTAACACTGAGAGTGTTACATTTTGATTTACTGTGTGGAGAGACACAGAATACAAGGTGTCTGAAGTCCAGTGTGAAGTTTCTGTGATGGTTTGAGGTGCCATGTCATCTGCTGGTGTTGATCCACTGTGTTTTGTCAAGCCCAAAGTCAACTACCCGGAGATTTTAGAGCACTTAATGCTTCCATCTGCTGACAAGCTGTGTGGAGATGACCATTTCCTTTTTGCCCACAGTGCCAACACTACTACTGACCATCATATTACTGTGATAGATTTTTCAGCTCATGAGCTTTATGCTATACTGATTAACATAAAAAAAAAAAAAGGCAAAAATGTCATTATGTGTAATGAATATAAAATGACAGTTTACCTTTTTTTGCATTAAATTATGAACAAAACTTTTTCCACTATATTTCACAACAGTTTTTGATGTATGACTATATATCAAGTCATGAGTTTTGTAAAGGGCTGCTTTGTTTTCTGTGAGGAGCATTTTGTTTTACGTTTCTTCACTCTCCATGTAGATATAACTGTTGATGCTGATGTTTACTGCATTTACTTTTATCTGCTTTTACTTTGCGTTGAAATCAAAGCAGCATTTCTAATCGAGTAGCTGTACAGAAAACAATAAATTCATCTGACTGCAGAGATCCAACGTGTCTGATCTGCTCGATTCTATTCTAAACTTGTCATTTACAGCTAACGGAAAAGTCCCAACAGTAAAAAGAAATCAATCAGAATGGAAAAGAAAAGAGAGCTAGATAGACATTTTCTATAGATTTGAAGTCAAATCCATTAGCATTTGATGGCTATCTACCTTCTAAGCATCATACACTGAAAGTTACAATGCCAAATTTTTGTTCACAATTTATGTATAATTTTATTTTCATTACATATAAAGTGACATATTTCATCCACATATATTTCCAATTAAAAATATCAAGACATTATTGAGGCTACTCTACCTAAGGAGGTAAAGAAATAAGACTTCTTCATACAGATGATGCAAGACCGCATACTTGCTTTATATGGCAATTTCTGTCATTCACATTAACCTCTTAATTAGCGACTCCAGCATCTATTCCTCCAATTCAGAGCTTCCCTGTTTTTTTCTTCTTCTCTAAGATCCTGATAAATAGGAGGAGTCATATGAAAGATGAAAACCTCTTCTTTCTAGTCATTTAGATCATTTCTGACTGTTTTGAGCTCCTAATTAAAGATTTTTGCTTCAAATCAACCATGTTTCATATCTTCATCTACATCCTTTACTGATGTTTGATCTTTACCCATGTGAAATATCAACTTCATCCTCAGATGATTCCTGAATTATGCAAATAATTTTTTTAAACAATATTTACATGTCTGGGATTCACTAATATTTATATGTATATAATACTGTGAGGTTTGGGCATGTTACATCAGTTCATTTATGGCTGCAGCGCAACAAAAAATGGCAGCCGCATTTATAATTTACACAAAAGAGCAGCAGCTTCCAGTGATTGGCTGCAGATGTGTTTGGACATCTGCAAACAAAATTTGGACCAATACTCTACAGTCATGGCCAAAAGTTTTGAGAATGACACAAACATCAATGTCCACAAAGTCTACTGCTTCAGTTTTTATAATGGCAATTTGCATATACTCCAGAATGTTATAAAGAGTGATCAGCTTAACAGCAATTAATTGCAAAGTCAATATTTGCCTAGAAAATGAACTTTATCCCCCAAAACACATTTCAACTTCATTGCAGCCCTGCCTTAAAGAGCAAAGTTATTACGAAATAATCTGTAGAGCATTGAATCCTAATAACAAAAATATCATATATCTGTCAACAAAGTGAAATTAAAATCCATGGTTTTTTTAGAAAAAGTGAATTTTGACCATAAATCTGTTATGAACCGGAAGTTCCAATTGCAAATAATTGTTGCACGTGCACACAGAGAGAGAGAGAAGCTACAAAAAGACTCTCTGACAAAAACTCTCTTCATATGACAAAAAATTACATAAGTTTAAATAAATAAATGCACATATAAAAAATTAAATAAATAATTACACACACACAAAAACAAATTAATAAATAGATTTTGTCATGAACAAGGACATATGTAAATTTATAAGAGGAATCTATTTCTACACTTCCATACATAAAAAAGTATTTGGATCACTTTTGAAATCCAAAACAGACAACAAAAATTATCGTATTAAAATATTATCTTATTTTTTTAAAAATCACTGAAACATGGTAATCAGTATGGAAAGTGTTGGGGGATATGTGATTTTTCTTTTTGCATGATACATGTACTACTGCCTGTATTGTAACCATAATTTACTTATTTTACTTTATTCTGCCCTATTCCTTTATTAATTAATGATCATTTTTTGATGTAGTGAAATATGTGACCATGTTGCAGCCAGATACTTATATGTAATTATTTTCTCTTTGTTTTTGTTCTGTTCTTTCTGTAAAATGCAAAACTCTATAAATATATAATTTAGAAAAAAATAATTATTTCAGTTTACATTTCTACATTTATTTAATTTCATTCACTGTTGAATTGACATTATTTTATTATTAGCTTAAGCTAAGCAGCAAAAGAAGAAGAAGAAGAAAATCTTTTGATTTGGAGCTGTAAGAGGTCTTTTTAAGTAAACTAAGCCAGAAGAGCCCATCACTAGTGTGAGTCGTGACCAATGAAAGCGTTGTCTGCATTGCTAAGATACATCTGAAAATGGTGCGCAATTAAAAAAAATAGCATCTACCGAAGGCAATTTTAGTCCACTTTATAATGTTTCTATGACAGTGTAAGAGTTTTTATTATATAGGTGCAACATTCAAGCCACACCTAACCCACAACGGAATCCCCCTCCCCCATATACACTCCAACCCCAACCCGGCCAGGGGTGTCCCTTATTTCAAAATCTGAAAGGTGGCAACCCTATAGAAATGCTTTCTAACAATTTTTGCAGAAATTCTTTGGTTATGCAAACCGATTGTTGCAGCCTGTACAGGCAGTACAATAGTGCTGTGTTTATATTTTTGTTCAGTGTATAAAATATATGTTTACTTTTTCTTAATGAAATTAAGAACAAAAAAACTTTTTTCGATGTGACTGTGTACTGACATTTGTCTAAACAGCACAAATTACACTTTTTGTTTTTTTTAATGGTAAAATACAGAAATAAACTGTTGTTATTAACTTAGTATGGAACTGGAAAAAAATTCAGCTGTTATTATCACTATTGCCGACACCCACAAGTCCTTGCCAACCAGGTGTGGCGAGAGAGGCATCACGTGACTGGCGGGAGAGCTTGTGGGTAATGTAGTCCGCAGCGCAGCTCACTGGACTGGCGGCTCAGGAGAGGCAGGAAAGTGGACTTCAGGCAGATTTTTCTAAAGAGGCGTTTATTAGCTTCACTCTGAGTTTGTGCACAAGTTTTTAACAACACAGAATCCTGTTTTACTGAAGCGGACCTGTGTGAGAGCAGCCTGGAGAGAGAACACAGTCCAGGAGGAGGTAAACATAGCACAGCAAAGCTGAACTTTAAGCCTTATTCCACTTCTTTTTCTTTATGGACTACCTCAAATTCCAATGATCAGTAGTGTTTATTGAGGTTGGTTATCGACTAATATCTATTATTTTAGTGTTTAGCAGTGTATATTTGAGTTGTTTATGGGCTAATATCTCATATTCTAGTGTTTAGCGGTGTTTATTGGAGTTGTTTATGTGCTAATATCTCCTCTTATAGTGTTTTATTATGCTTATTGGAGTTGTTCAAGAGCTAATGTCTCCTGTTTTTATGTTTATTGGAGTTGTTTTGGGGCTAATATACCATATTTTAGTGTTTAATAGTGTTTGTTGATGTTGTTTATGTGCTAGTATCTCCTATTATAGTGTTTTATAGTGTTTATTGGAGTTGTTCAATAGCTAATCTCCTATTTGTGTGTTTAATTGTGTTTATTGGAGTTGTTTTTGGGCTAATATACCATATTCTAGTGTATAATAGTGTTTGTTGAGGTTGTTTATGTGCTAATATATTTTGTTCTAGTGTTTAGCAGTGTTTATTGGAGTTGTTCATGGGCTAATATTGCATATTGTAATGTTGTATAGTGTTTGAATTGTTCACGAGCTAATATCTCATATTTTTGTGTTTAATTGTGTTTAATTAAATAGTTTTTGGGCTGTTATCTCCTATTCTAGTGTTTAATAGTGTTTATTGATGTATACAAAAGGCTAATAAGATCTACAATGACAGCCTGCTTGTGAAATAGTGCTACTAATAGTACTGAAAGGCTTAAAATGCATTTTTCATTCATAACATGTATTACCACCCTGTGTTTCTGTCTCTAGGGGATTAGTTTATGAAAGTTTGAAAGCAAATCATGCTGTTAAGTGTGCAGTATCTGCTGCAGAGTGACCTTAATATATGCACCAAGTATGACATTTCTAAAGAAGCACTTCTATATATCAATCAATCAATCAATCAAAATTTATTTATATAGCGCTTTTTACAATGGACATTGTCACAAAGCAGCTTTACATAATCAGTATCAGACATTTTGATTCTAAGCCCAATGTGAGCATATGTGATATATTTTGGCTTTCAATATTTTGATTCCAATTTTAAACTGTAGTTCATGTATTTTGCTGCCATTTGCAGACAGTTGAAGCATTCTGTATGAATTACAAAGATTGCATTTTAAAAAGATTGTTTATAGGGTCGTCACGATACCAGAATTTTGATGTCAATACAGATACCAAGTGTAGTATCACGATACTCAGTATCAAATCAATACTCTAACTAGAAATTAAAATCCTCAACAATGATTGTGTTTACATGCACTTCATAATCTGATAACCTCAGAAATTTAGATTTTGTCACTAATACTACACTTGGTATTGAAATCAAAATTTCGGATATCATAACCCAAAGTATTGCTAATAGTAAATCAATGCTGAAGCTTGGGTATTTAGGTTTTGTGTTCGCTTGTTGTCCTTTTCTGTTGCTTTTCACTGCTTTCTGTTAGGTGTAATGATTAAAACGTGGTCTAGACAAACTGTCCTACAGCCGAGACAAACCCTACCACAGTCATTATAATCACCTACAGTGTCAGTCATGCTTGGTTTTGTTGACACTGGAACTTTGCAAGTATTTCCCCACCTCTTTTCATGAGAAATAAGAAATGTCAGAGTGAATGTGCCGAATTTCTTATGAAAGTTGCAAATAAGATTCCTCTTTTGAACTGTTAGGGCTGCACAATATGGACTTCAAGTAGAATTGCCCCTAAACTCTAATGGGACCATCAGAAAAGTGGTAAAGGGACTCCCATAAGAACAAAGTGATGCTAATAAGCCAAAAGAGACCCCTCATAAGCCTTAATAAAGGTAACCACCATAATAACAAAGGCGTTGTAATAAGCCTTAAAGGCTACCCACATAAGCTGAAAAAATACCCCCATTAAACCTAAAGACACCCCTAGCCTCATAAGAACAATGGAGCTGTAATAAGCCACAAAGCAAGTCCCCATGAGCCCTATAGGTGACCTCCTAACATATGAACATTGGGGCTGTAATAAGCTCTAAAAGGGACCCCCATAAGAATAGTGGGACCCTAATAAGCCCTAGAGCTGGACGATATGGCCAAAAATTATCATGATTAATTTTTCTATATTGATCGATCTCGGTAATTATCATGATATAAAAGTTTCTAACACTGTCATAGTTTTAAACATCTTTCTAAAAACATAAGACTAAATACATGAAATGTTACTGTTTAAAATATTAAAATGTTTATTGCCAGAACATAATATTGTAGCGTCCGGCTGGATGCGTTGAAAGGATGGACGAGAAAGACGTTTACAGTTGTCGCTTTATTGTTGAAACTTACAGTGATTGCTGTCGGCCGCAGCCACTCCAAAATAACAACAGGCTAGGGAGCCAAGCTAACAGGTTAATGCTAGCACTGACACACACACACACATTCCTTCTCCTTCTCACACAAACAGATGATCACACAGCGACTTTGCGCTCTCTCGCCCGGCCCCACTACGCTCTCCACCAATCACAGCTTGTCTTAAACACAACAGTGCATTTTGGCGGCACTGGTGAGGAGGATCTAACAAGCAGCAGTATTAGACTCTGAACTCACTATCAAGCTGCTTAGATGTGAAATGGAAAGGAACGTTGATGCTTATCGAATTCTATTGTCCCGGCTTATCATCATCATTGAGGGAAAAATTATCGTGAAAAAAATTGATATCGTTTTATCGCCCAGCTCTAATAAGCCCTATACTTACCCCCATAAGCCTTAAAGGTAATACGTCCATAAGTAGCAGCACTTTCTTCTGATGTAGATCAGCCAATAAAAATGCCTTAATATGTGCTTTAAACCACATCCAGATCTTGGGGATTATCTGCTAAATGTTTGGGCACTTTAGCTGAGTTGTAGTGTTTGGAACATTTGGAGAATGTCTGAATGGATCTGAAGGTAAGTTGTGTAAATGTGGCTTCTGGTTGAAGTGGTTCTTCAGGTAATTTATGGGATCATATTTTGATCAAAGCTCTGAATTTTTCAGGCCCATCAGGAGCAGCTCACGATGAATTTCCTGCTGGAGACACTTTGCTTGATGGTCTTTTCCGTCTACTACCTCTTGGAAGCGTTCGTCAAGATCTTCGTCAGCATCAAGAAGAGCGTGGCCGGAGAGACGGTGCTGATCACGGGGGCGGGGAGCGGGATCGGCCGGCTCCTGGCCGCCGAGTTCGCCAGCTTGGACGTGTCTCTGGTGCTGTGGGACATTAATGTGGAGGGGGTGAAGGAAACGGCTCGTCTGGTGAAGGAGAAGGGGGCGGAGAGGGTGCGCTGTTACCAGGTGGACTGCAGTGACAGGGATGAGGTGTACCGAGTGGCAGATCAGGTAAGCCCAGTGTAAACCTGCTGTGACGAGTCATTAGACAAACAGCTGCGGCCTAACAGGAGGAGGTGTTCTTGTTGTGGAATGTGAAGTATTTCATTCAGATGGAGAACATCCTGCCTTTTTAACCGCTTTGCTGCTTAAACACCCACACACTGCACTATACGTGTTGGGACATCTACTTTTTCACTGTTTCTTTTGAAATCAAGGGTATTATAAAGAGTTTATTTAGCATTTGTTGGAGTAATTGTCTCTGCTGTAAAGACTGTGGAGCGTTGCTATGAGGATTTGATTGCATTCCGCCACAAGAGCAGTTTGTGAGTTCAGGATGTTGGATTATCATCGTCAACTCATCCTTAACTTCACCAGCTCATCTCACAAGTGTTGCTGGCTTGCTTGGTGTTATACCCATCTAGCTAACAAATGCCATTAGACATGATGCCAAGAGTACCTCATGTGGCAGCACTTCTCTACTGGGACTAGACAAGCTGTGTGCATTTGTACATCCACAAACGTTTGGATACTTAGTTTTAATTAACTTTTAAAGAATTCCCACCTTGTTGGTCCACTTTGCAGATGTAAAGTCAGAGACAGAAGCTCATCTGTTGCTGCACAGTTTGTGTTGTGTTTAGAGGTGGGTAATCCAGGTCCAGAAAGTAAAAAATCCACCCCAGGATTTTGTTTCAACTGCCTTATTGGTTCTGTTGCAGATTTTCTGCAGCAGAGAGACACATGAAGTTGGAGCAAAATCCTGGGATGGATTTTTACTTTCTGGAGCTGGATTACCCACCTCGTGTTGTGTGTCCTCTAGTCCTTCATTGGTGGTCACATGACACTGTTGGGTTGATGGAGTTGATAGTTGCACTAAGTTCCCTCCGTCAGTGTGACTGAGAATGATCCTCCTGCTTTGTGGGGGTCCTAATCATTGAAGAACAGAGTATCCAGAGAAACAGACGGACTACAGTCTGTAATTGTAGAACAAAGTGCACCTGTGTGGTCAGTGGATCTCAAAAGGTTTAGTATAGTAAGCTGTAACCTGCAAGTTGGTGTAAACCCTGTGCTGTGCTTTACAGTCCACATGTCAGTTATTACTGATTATTAGCCATCACCTGTTGTCATGGTTCATCCTCTGTATTCATTAACTTTGTTTTATTACTTCTGCAGGTCAGACAGGAGGTTGGAGACGTGACTATTCTGATAAACAATGCTGGCATTGTCACCGGAAAGAAGTTCATGGACTCTTCAGATGATCTTATTGAGAAGACGCTCCAAGTCAACGCGATGGCACACTTCTGGGTACTTTTATAGTTTCACAAATCAAATTATGGGCCATAAAAACATTATTATACTAGTGCATCTTTACTGATTATAATATAGGGAAAAGGTGCATTGGTGTTCATCATTGAATTTAAAAAAGTAAACACAGGAGAATGTCCTGTAGACTGATTTTTACCACTGCAGGTAGTCCTGCATGACCGTACGCCTGCAAATTCAGCTACTTCCTTCACGCTATGACCTTTAGCACCAAATACTATTAGTCCTTTTAGCCAGTCATTAACATCTGCTTTGTGACCCATTTTCTACACGGTGAAGGAAACATTCACTGCACTGTACCACCTCTTCGCAATCTACGAATCCTGTCACACATCCCGCAGGTATTTATAGCCTGATCATACTCATGCAGCGCCATCTGCAGGAGCCTGAATTTAATACCACCTTAAAACACACAAGGAGCTTATATACATGTGAGCTGAGTGTGGACTACCTGACCATCTTCTTAGTCACTTAATCCATTTGAGGGTCAAGTCCCTTCATTGCGCACACGCTCACGCCAGGACAATTTAGAGTGAACATGTTTTTGGACTGTGGGAGGAAACTGGAGGGTCCAGAGGAAACGGAGAACATGCAAACTCAACCTGGACGAGGACTCGAATTCAAGACCCTCAGCGGCAAACATGCTGACCACCAAACCACCACAAAACTAAATGATCCAACAGATAATGTTGTGTCCTATTTTTAGTTCTACCAGACCCCACATTGCCCTCTGCTGGTCATTCGATGCAACAGCGTCAATGCATTATTTGGAACAGCATCTTACATTCCATCCATCCATCCATCCATTATCACACCCGCTTAATCCTTATCAGGGTCGCGGTTAGTCCCCTACCCCCTCACTGGGCCCGAGTGGCTCAGCAGGCTAAGACGCTGACACTATGATCAGAGGATCGTGAGTTAGAATCCCGGTCATGCTGTTTGCCATCAACAGTTGGGGCCCAAGAGAGCAAAAATTGGCAGTGCTCTCTCTGGGCAGGTAGATGGCGCTCTCACTCTCCCTATCACTCACACACTGCAATGTCCGCTGGCTCAGGCGTCTACTGATTGGTCCATTCGGAGCTGGGAACCCTGAGCTTTCCTCCTAGCGGGTTGGCTCCCCAGTGACGGTGTATCAGCGGTAGTTAGAAAAGAGGTGGTGGCTGCATCACACACAGCGGAGGAGGCTTGTGCTTGTCTTCACCCTCCTAGAGTCAGACAGTGCAAAGTGATGGAGAGAGCCCCCTAGTGGATGGGATGAGTTAATTGGCTACTACCACATTGGGAAGAGGAGAAAATTGGCAAAAATGATCAAAAAAAAAGAATATAACGAAGTTCATTATTGTTCATAATTTAATTAAAAAGGTTAACAGCCATGTTTTATATTCAAGTGAAGTGACATTTTTTAAGTGTTAAAGTAACTGTGCAGACACTTATAGCCTGATCGTCCTCGTCAGCAGGAGCCTGAAGTTTCCACAACCTTAAACACGTGAGCTCTTATTTATCTATGTGTTTGTTCCTCTGTTTCAGACCTACAAGGCTTTCCTTCCTGCCATGACTGAGAAAAACCACGGGCATTTGGTTAGTGTTGCCAGTTCCGCCGGCCTGATAGGTGTGAATGGTCTGGCAGGTAATGCCTTCACCTCTCCCCCTCATATGTTACACAACAGCTAATACAGCATGTGAACATGGAACAGTGCCCCCAAGGCCACGAGTCCATCAACATGCTCGTCGCTCGCTGACATTTAACAGTTCTTTTAGTGAACTGGAGCACTTGGTTTTGAGTTGCCTGATCACTTCTGGATGGCCTTGCTGCTTCGTTTGTCACATTCGTCCTCAGCTACGTCCTATTTTATGGTAGCTGTAAAGCCATTACAGTGATTAAATACATTATGAATGACCTTTTCAGCTGGGAGGAGGGTCCGAGTTGAGCAATCGTGAGATTTGTGCTGTTTGTACATGCTCATGACTGAACAGCTAATGCTTTCCAAACACTTTCAGCCTGAATAAAAGGGGTTAAAGGGATATTGCCATTGGATTAGCAGGGGGGTGTCTGCTTTTTAACACTGTACACGTCTCCTGAATGTTGAAACTCCTTCATCCGAACTGTTTTAAAATCATGATTGAGTTTCTGAGGGTTTATCAGAGAAGCTCTTTGAGCAGAACTGACGTTTGTTGTCCTAGTTGGTCAGACACTAGAGGGCGCTGCATAGGAAGTCCAAAATGAATGCGTAAGCCCCGAGTGGCTCAGCAGCCTAAGATGCCGATACTATGACCAGAGGATCGCAAGTTCGAATCCCGGTCATGCTGTTTGCCATCAACAGCCGGGGCCCGAGAGTCCAAAAATTGGCAGTGCTCTCTCTGGGCAGGTAGATGGCGCTCTCTCTCCATCACTCACACATTATAATGTCCACTAGCTCAGGCATCTACTGATTGGTCCATTCGGAGCTGGGAGGTGGTGGCGTGTGCTTGTCTTCACCCTCCTAGAGTCAGGGACAGTGCAAAAGTGATGGGAAGAGTCCGAGTGGATGGGATGGGCTAATTGGCTACTACTACATTGGGGAAAGGGATAAAAATGGGCAAAAAATTAATAAATAAATATTTTTAAAAATGAACGCGTTTTTAAAAAATGAAACGAATGTTTTTCACAAAACACAACTACATGAAACATTTCAGCACAAACTCTCATATTTTACATGTAAACCTCAGTTTTAGGATGGCATACAAGCTACTCGCCAACCAAACAGCATTAAGGAGCTGAAATGTTAAACTTTTACTGTGCAAGACTGGGCTGCTGTAGAAGAACACAGCAATAGTTTTTATAGACAGTGTTATGTTAGATATTTGTATATTTCTATAACTAATAAAAAAAAAAAAAACTTGAATTTTTTTTTGCTATTTAGCTTCATTCACTTACTCACGAGCGCCCTCTAGTGTTTAACTTCACTTTTTGATATAATAAGTGGAATAGTTACAGTGTATCTCCTTTTATTATGGCTTTTTCCTCCAGCTAGAATAAAGAGTGGAAATATGTTATTGAATGACTCTTAAATAAAAAACTAATAAAATAACAGCGAAGCTCCTGTAAAAGAAGAAATTACCCCAGGACTTCCATGGACATTTAATCCCATCCAAACAGGGCTAAAGTCTGAGAACTATTTCCTGTAGGCTGTGTTCACATTACCGGGCTGAAGTGACTCAAATCAGATTTTTTGCCACCAGCTGTTTACTGTCCTCCTGAGCTAAACACCATCACGCATCAGCTACTAACACGTCTGTTTTACCAGTTTTAATACAATCAGTCTCACTAATACAGGGTTGCCAGATCCTCTAATACTCCATCACACATCAGCTACTAACACGTCTGTTTTACCAGTTTTAATACAATCAGTCTCACTAATACAGGGTTGCCAGAGGCCCATAATTCTTCAGTGCAGGTCTAATGAAACCAAAAATGTTAGTGTGACTTTTAAAAAGATGGTTCTTCCAGAACCACAAGAAGATCTGGCATGTAACTTTTCTTGGAAACGCTTCTGTATCGCACTACTATTGTTACAAGTTGTCAAAACGTTTTGAAAATACTTTTACAGAGGTGCTTGAATGTTAGTTTTTCCATATTTCTGCATCAGTTTGTCCTAAAACTCTTTTTTGGAGGTCATGATACACTCGATAAACGTGTTGTCAAGGTCAGACTTGGATGTACAGGGGTTAGACAATGAAACTGAAACAGCTGGTTTTAGACACAATAATGTATTAGTAGGTGTAGGGCCTCCTTTTACAGCAAATACAGGGTCAATTGATCTTGTGAATGACATATACAAGTCCTGCACAGTGGTCAGAGGGATTTTAAGCCATTCTTCTTGCAGGATAGTGGTCAGATCATCACGCTATGTCTTCGCAAAGGTTCTTTTCAATGTACGGTCTAGAAGAACACCAAGACCTTCTTGGTAGAAAAATTTTCAGTGTGATTGTAAAAACCAAAGTAATCTGGACGTGACTT
>BRDA01015681.1:0-13351 GCA_036984385.1 Crenuchus spilurus | reverse complement strand
AACAATTTGTCCTCTTTTGAACTCTGGTATGTCACCATAATGTTGTGTGCATTGTAATATACTATATAACTGTGCTCTTACCTGCTAACTGAACCTTCACACTCTGCTCTTACTGGTGCAATGTGACATTAATGAAGATTGGCCACCAGACTGGTCCAGTTTAGACATGAAACCTCCCACACTAACATGACAGCTGTTTCACTTTCATTGTCTAACACCTGTAGTTCTTTAAATAAAATGTGGCACCCACTCACACCTCATTGTCATTCCCATTGACCTGACTGCTGTCTGCTAATCCTAAAGACTCGCCTACTTTTGCCACTCACAGGCATGCAATATTGGATTGAAGTTTTAGGTCCAGTCTATGCAGGAATATAGACCATTCTAAAGGGTTTACACACTTTCAAGCAGAACCAGCTCACAATCACACTTGATGCTACATACAGAGCAATCTGACCTTCGGCTTTATCCCATCTGTGCACACACACACACACACACACACACACTAAGGGGCAGTGAGCACACATGCCGGGTGTAGCGCCATCATCCCCACCTGTGGCACCTGAGGAGCAGTTGGTGTTTAGGAGCCTTGCACAAGGACACTTCAGCCTTGTCCTATTGTTCAGAGCATCCCTAAAGAACTGTTCAGAGTACAGGGCTCGTATTCACACACACATCTGAATTACAGAGTGGACACTTATTAAGTTTGTACTGTAATGCTTTACTTGACTTAATTGCAGTAAAAACAAATAATTCCTTCCATTCCTCGTAGATTACTGTGCGAGTAAGTTCGCTGCTGTGGGCTTTGCTGAGTCGGTGGCTCTGGAGCTCATCGCCTCAGGAAAGGACGGCGTCAAAACTACAATAGTGTGTCCTTATTTCATCAACACGGGCATGTTCGACGGCTGTGGGACAAAGTGAGTAAACAAACTCAGCTAAAATATCTCCAAATATTATGTCTCTCAAACACACAATTTTCATTATTAGTTTAAATGTAAAGATTGGTGGTTAATTTCATGTTGTTTAAACCCTCGACCACTAGATGGCAGTGTTTGTAATCTGTCTTCAGCTACTAGACTCTTCCACCCCAATGGAAACGAGTAGCTTAAGGGTGCACCACTAGCATTAGTAAACCTAGCTGTGTATGTATATCTTTGCTTAATTTACTTACTGTATCACAAGATATTGAATGATAACCGCTGTATCATGATTGTTATGATATTTTAGGATATTTTTAACACAGGATTGGATCCCATTCTTTTATTTTCTCCAGTTTTTGTCCCATACAACTGTTGATACTGTCTCAAAACCGATATATCCTCCAATACAGATACTAACTTAATGTATGTTAAAGCTCGGATGATTGCTATTGGTCCTTTCATCATGAATTATTCATATATTGTATCATTTGTGTTCAGATGTAAAAAGCTAAAAAGCCATATTTTATATTCTTTACACAAAAAGTGACATATTTCAAATATTTTTTTTTTTATGTTGATGCTGTTTTAAGTCATTTGGACGAACTCAGTAAAATATTACAAATATAGCTACAAGCCAGCGATTCTCAATTGGTGGGTCGGGTCGCGGACAGATTGTAAAAAATAAATTAATTTTAAAACCATTTAAAATAGTTCATACTTATCTGATTTTGTCCTCATCTTTTAAATTGAAAATAGACACAGAGAGGCAGGCGTAAGACACGTTCAGCATTCTCGTTGCCATGGTAACCACCATTTGCCGGTTATCAGTGTTGCCAAGTCCGCTTATTATAAGTGACTCTGGGCTTGTTTTTTTTTTTCTAAAGTCACTTACAAATCTCTTGAGTGGCAGGTTGCGGTTTTTTTAAGCTTGATTTTGAACGTGAAGTTGCTTATTTGGGCTTGACTTTTTTTCCGAGTGAAACTCTTTGATTATCTCCCAGCTCGCCATAATAAAGGAAAACATGAGACACACAAAAAATCTGCACATTGAGGCTAACAAGTTTCAGTGTCCCAAAACACAATGACACAAAACAAAGAAATGAGCTAAAAATAGCCACCTACGTAGCCTGTCAATTTTGATATTAAAAGTGTTTAGCATACTTTTGGTGTTGTTTATGTATGATGTCATAATAAATGTTTACCTTTATACTGTTTAAAAGCGGCCTCTGTTTTACAGAATGTGATGGGTTGCCATTTGGGCTTATTTTGGGCTTATTTTCATAGAGCTGGTTGCTTGTTTCTATCACGAGATCTGGCAACATTGCTGGTTACTCTTCTGTTTAAATTTGTGATGATGTTCAGACGCAAAGAATTGGGTGATAAGTTTATGCTACGTGCTTTTAACAGTTTATAAATATTTAATAATATGTAACATTTTATAAATGATAAATTATAGATATTTTTTATTTTATTATTAATAACACTTACGTTATTATTAGTATATTATAATCATATCATCATAATTTGTAAGTAATGTATTAATATTTATCAATAATATTAATTTAATTTATGCTCCAGGACCCCCTCAAACCCCTCGAATCAAGCCAGTTGCAGCCCCCTGAAATCTCTTTATATGCACATGTATGTTTAAATGTGTTTTTGAAGGCTGTTTTTCAAAAATAATAATAATAATATGAGAGACCAGTTGAGAACCCCTGCTATAAGCGATAAGTTAGCAGATACATTCAGGCCTAACCTGTACCACTTTTGGCACTTACGGCGCAGTTATGCCACTGGCATGTGTTGTGTAGGCCGGACGTGGACCCGATATCGTGAGCCGGGCCTGACTTTAGTCTGTTCTTCAACAAACAGCAGCTGAAAGAGCATTTGTTGTGTATAAACCATGAGACGGCCTTCGGCTACAGCACAGACAGGTGGTCTGTTGAGCGTGATGCTTATTCTGCTAATGGAAGCGTGAGGTGGCCTGATGTGTTGCAGTCCTCGGGCTGTTTTCAGGAGACCATTCAGCTCCTGTTTTTCTCAGGGTCTGTTTCACAAAACACATTCGGCAGAAGCTTTGCAAAATTGCAGCTCCTAGAGGCTGGACCCGGAGACTTTGAGACGAAAATACTCCATTTAGGTGCAGTTATTACACTAAAGTCACCCAAATAAACATGAACATATGTGATCATTACAAAACATTCACAGATTAAATGAATGACATTGATTATCTTACATGTGAAGATCTAGAGATTTAAAAAAATAAGGAAAAGTAGATTTTTGTTCATAATTTAATTAAGAAAAAAAAATTACTTTCATAGTTTATGGTTAAATTAGTAATTGTCCAGCAGTGAAGGTGACTCATTGTGACCCTGACCAGGATTAAGTAGTTAAGAAGATGGATAGAAAGAATATAAAATAAGCCACCTTGCAAGTTAAAGTGGTAGTAACTTCAGGCTCCTGCAGATGGCGCTGCACGAGGATGATCAGGCTATAAATACCTGTGGGGTGTGTGATGGCATTCATAGATTGAGAGGAGGTGGTACAGTGAAGCGAGTGTCTTGCTCAATGTGTGGCAAATGGGATTTGATGGGTAGACTGGAATTTTTATTGCTGGTAGATCTGTATGACTGTACACTTCCATACACCTGCAAATTCAGCTACTTCCTTCACACTCTGACATTTGGCGCCCAAATACAATCACTCCTTTAACTTTAACATCTGCTTTATGACCCATTTTCCACACACTGGATGAAACTTTCACTTCACTTTACCACCTCTTCTTGATCTATGAATCCCGTCACACACCCCACATGTATTTATAGCCTGATCATCCTTGTGCAGCGCCATCTACAGGAGCCTGAAGTTACTACCACCTTAAAACAGCTCTAGATTGTTGAAAAGTGTCAAACCTTTGCCCCGATTTGAAGTGAACATTCTGTTCATAACCATCTTCCTGGTAACTGATTTCTTTGAGCTGAGATGATGTGCTGCAAGAAGTGATGAGATGTGGAATGCTCTCCACCTCCGTAAATTGAGCGTGACAAATTTGCAAAAGTGGGCCTTTTTCTACTAATGAAGGGCTGTCAAAACCCATAAGTCTTAATTAAAAGTCTCAGTCATGGGTAGACATTTTACTTTTACTCAAAAGTGACAACCTTGTACCGGTTCCAGTATGTAAAGTCAGAGATTTCAGAATGTGCGTTGCAATGTGCCAAAACATTATGACCATTATGTTCAGTATACTGTTGGTTCTCTCCATGCTAGAGGTCTGTGTCTCACTGTGCTTTTTGCAGATGGCCCCATTTGCTACCCACCCTGGAGCCTGAGTACGTTGTGAAGAGGATCGTGAACGCCATTCTGACTGACCAGACTTTTCTCATCATGCCGAGGAGCTTGTATGCGCTAATGGTTTTGAAAAGGTAAGAACACAATTTCAAGCTAGAAACAATAGAGCTTTAATGGAAGATGCTCGTTACACCTAACTTAGCAATGGAACTTGACCAGGACATCACCCTTAAAAATAAAGGTGCTACGTTCACAATACAGTGGTAACCCTACTTACGAGCATCCCTACTAACAAAGTATTCCAGGTGATGAGTCGAGATCTCGGAATATTTTTGTTCCAGGTACCGAGTAAAATTCCAAGTAACGAATAGCGTAAATTTGTTCAATTATACCAACCGCTAGGAGCACTGTGGTCGTAGCATCCCCTAGATGCTAGCGTAGAAGAAGAGGTCAGTCAATACCTTTGACCGCTGTCCAGTGAAAGTGAAAGTGCTAGTGAAAGCGACACAAAGACAGCAAAAGATAGTGAACAAGAAAGTTAGATACATTTTACTTTTCATATGATAAGTGTAACCATGCCATACACGTACGCCCGTCCTCCTGTCCTCCTTAGCCGCCAGCCTACACGAGCGCCGTCGTCGTCTCGTTTATGTTTTAAAAACCCATATAAACACATTATTTAGCATATTAAAGTATACTGTATGTTGGCCGGCTGACACGGATTAATCAGTTTTACATGTATTCTTATGGGGAAAATGCATCCAGCTAACGAGCAAACCAGCTAACGAGCTCGGCTCCTGCACGGATTAAACTCATAAGTAGGGTTACCACTGTACAAGCCTCATTAATTCAGATTTTTTGCTCAGTTCAGATTTGACGGTTCACATTAATAAACATAAGTATTCTGTATGTGTAATGTGAACAAATCTGTCTCTGAAATGGGAAATGTGCACATTGGTATGTTTATGCACATCACCAACAAAAAAAAACATCAGATTTGTACAGGGTTGCCAGATTTGTGAAAATGAAGTCACTGGTAAAACGTAAGAAGTGGCATGATATGACAGGCTTCCTAAAATGAACATTCATTGGACTGTAACCTCAATATTTGGCCTCAGAAATACAATTTAAATCTGTTTGAGTGTGCAGTGTGACAAGTCCAATTAATCCCTAGCTGGAGACTGTGCCACTGTTTTTTGGACGGCATGGTTGATCACACCTGTGCTCTTTATTATGGTAATGTACCTCTGCAGGTGTTGGTGAAGTGGCCAATTGAAAGTTATCTGAATCTTAACAATGCTATTAAAATCATTATGTGACACTCTAAACGAGCCTCTCGTAGAGCAACTTTTGTCCTAAAGTGCAAATGAGCTTCACACCAGCTTTTTTCATTCTCACCCTCAATGGACTCCAGTGCTAATACGAGATCTTTCTGCAGATAAGATGTAGATAAGACCTCCTGCCATGACTCACAATTATCTGAGTGTGACTGATGAAGAAAAAAGCCTTTTTAGACCTCACACTTTAGATGTTTTACCTAATCTCCATCTACAACATCTGTAGCATACATTCAGTTACCTCAGTAAATAATTTACATTCTCTGTACTTTACTCTGTAAAGTCAAGTGTATCAAATTTAATAGAGTTTTAATGACCTGTATGTCATCAGTGTGATGATACAGTGTGATGTGTTATTTTACTGCTATATAATTATAAATAAATAAGAAATAATATGTATTAAATCTGATACATGTCTTTTCGCCCCCTGCTGGATCATCGATGCACTGCATGTAACAGGGACTCGTGCAGTTTGAGTTAAAATGTAAAGTAAATGTCATATTTAAGAGGTTAAAAACTTCTGTGTTTTGTTTAAACAACATTCTCGATACATGGCAAAGCTCATATGTGCAGTGTTATTTAATTTCTTTTTCATAATCGGACAAAAGGTCAAATAAACATATATCAGAGTTGGCGCTTGCTGGCAATGCTTTTGATGCTTTAGGCTTTACAGGGTTAAAAAAGACCAGAACATCTGTTAACGCTAAATATATTTATAATAGAAGTTAATTGAAGCCAGTAGCCAAAACTGCCCCCAACGACCTGTTTTCACAGTCCCAGATGTTTTATTATGTAAATAAAAATTCTAAATGTGAAATGCTTGAGTTAAATAGAAATGCCACCATGTCTAAAGGTGTGGGCTAGAGAGTTAAAGCCCCCCAGCATTGAGCTGTATTCTCAACAATGGAGGAAAAGTATTGGGACACATGCTCATTAAAATTAATAAGCATGTGTCCCAAAACTTTTCCTCCATTCATTTGGTATTTGAGGACATTAGCAGTTGTTTTCTGGTACCTCAGGTGATATAATGTGGTTGTTTCATAACTGAGAAAAATAACTGTGGGCAGATTAAATAAGTATTATATGGCTCTTCAGATTAACTAAGACGTTGAGACCTACACATTTGAAGTTGAGCTGACTTGGCTTTTTTAGTGTGTCTGACCACAGCTGTTTTACAGAGATTTGGCGACACCTTGTGGACAAAACTATCAATAAATTGAGATTTTACCATCAGTTTGAATATTTATTGAGACCCTACCTAAAATAACTTGATCAGGCCGTTACAGTGATGTATTATAACTGTGTCTGTGTTGTTTGGTCTCCGCAGCTTTGTGCCGTTTAAGGAAGCAGTGATCCTGGGAATGTACTTCGGAGCCTTTAACTTCATGGACTCTTTTAAAGGAAGACAAAAGAAAGAGAATTGATTGATAATAATAAGGCAGCTTTGGTTCACCTTCCTTAAAGGAATAATTTAGTGTTTTTACTCTGTTCTCTGTCTGATGGTCCATTACCACAGACAATAATAATTATTTATGATTTAATTCTAGTTAAAGAAAAGATGATAATGTTTTATAGACCAAATGATGCTAGTAAAATTACTAGAACCTTCTTCTAGGTTACATTTAATCTTGAAATTTGCACTAATCAGCTATAGAATTTGTATCTATACTCATTGTTCGTTTTAGCTCCACTGAGCATATAGCAGCTACAAAGTGCACCTACCTGTATATGGTCAGTGGAGATTACCATGATAACTCGAGCTCTTAAATAATATTTAGTAGCTTGTTTAGCTGAACCTCTTTAAGGATTAATATACTTGACTTGTATGTTGCCATTGACCAAAGCAGAATGTCTGTATTCCAGTGCAGTTATTCTGCGTACAGTAGAGATGTACTGTATGTTAATGACCTGGATCTCTTAGCCTTATTGTTGTGAGTTATGCGTCCAGACATGCTGTAAACTGAAGGAAACAGCTTAAAATGATGGTTGTGTGTACAAAGGTCACTTGGTTTGTTCTATTGCCATGTCACCAAATCTAATATTTTTTATTCCATTGATTCAGCTGCACTGAAGTTGTAAAATTAGATTTGATTATGTTAAAGTAATAAAATATTCAGTTTCAATAGCGTGCACTTGTTTTGTTCTTTAGATGTGTGCAAATACAGGAATCATACACCGTGCCTGGCCAAAAAAGGTCACCACCTGGATTTAACAAAGCAAACAGGTAACAGCCTCCTATGGGATAATTGCTGCATTGGTGATTATTTCAGCTGGCAACAAGTTATTTAACCCAAACTTATGCAGTGAGTAGATTCCCATTTGGTAAACAACCATGTCGAAAGACAGCCTGTGGTCATGGAAAAGATGTTAATCTGTGTTCGAAGGCTCAAATTATTGGCATCAAGCAGAGAACGCGTCTAAGGAGATGTTAAAACTACTAAAATCGGGTAAAGAACTGTCCAACACATTAAAAAGTGGAAGGAAATTTGGGGGGGGGCATCATCTTTGAGGAAGGAATGTGGTCAGAAAAGAATCTTGAATGATCGTGATCGGCGATCACGTAAACGTTTGGTTAAATCAAATCATAAACAACAGTAGAACTCAAGGATATATTTAATAGTGAAAGAAAGATCATTTCCGCACACACAGTGTGAAGGGAACTCAGGAGATTGTGATAAAACAGCTGTGTAGCCTTAAGAAAACCACTTATCGGTGAGGCTAACCAGCAACAACGGCTTTAATTTGCTAGGGAGCATAAAGATTGGACTCTGGAACAATGGAAGAAGGTTGTGTGGTCTGAGGAATCCAGATATATCTTGTTCCAGAGTGATGGGTGCATCAAGGTAAGAAGAGAGGCGGCTGAAGTGATGCACCAAACATGCCTTATTGTACAAGCCTGTGGGGGCAGTGCTATGATCATTGGGGTTGCTGCAGTTGGTCAGGTCCAGGTTCACCAACATTATGTACTGTGGGAATGAGGTCAGCTGACTACCTGAATATACCGAATGACCCGGTTATTCCATCAATGGATTTTTTATTTATTTCCTGACGGAACGGGCATATTCTCCCATCATCTAAGATGATAATGCCAGGATTCATTGGGCTCAAATTGTGAAAGAGTGGTTCAGGGAGCATGAGACATGGATTGGCCACCAGAGTCAGGACAAACATAAACATATGAAGTCAGTTTCCAGCATTTTTATGTTGATACTGTTTGAATAGTAATTTACTCAGTGAAATATTCAAATAATTTCAGATTATCAATCACCTTGGAGATCACAATAACAACTTAGCAACCACCACAAACTCCATAGCAACTGCCTAGCCTACCATAGCAACCAACTTGGATCCATCCATCCATTATCCCACCTGCTTAATCCTTATGAGGGTTGTGGTTAGACCCCCACCCCCTCACTGGCACAGGGCAAAGCATTACACTATTGTACTGACGGACGGTTTGACGTGGCACTCGACTCTGTTCTCATATTTATGATGTTTTTCCCTTTTTTGTATCATTTGAAAGTGACACACAGGTTTTACATTGTGTGAACATTTCATTATCAGTGGACCAACAGGAATACCTCAAGTTACTTGAAAGTACAGCGTTTCTGCATGAATTTGTACTTCATGAAGGAAATGGCGGGGAAAGGTTTGCTGTTTCTCTCTCGTGAGGGTCTTATGGGTGTCGAGGACCCTCTGAACTCCCTGCTCAGGTCAAGTCTTATAGGATAGTTTCATGAAGTACCAAAACAGAATACTGTGTTCTTGTCTCTGTCTCCCTCTAGAGGCCTCTGCATGTGGAGGCTAACTGTTCCTTTACTTCAGGTTGTGTGTGAAAATATAATATATGTGTATATATACAACATATTGAAAGATGAGTGGCTCTTAGCACTGCTGTGGTGTTTTCATGGTCAAGAGCATCACTGACGAAGGCCCAGAGCATCAACAGACGAGCTACAGTCTCTAACTCAACAGCAGCTCTGCTTCTAATTCCAGCATGTTGTACTTCTAATGCAGTCTACAGCCCTCCTCTAGTACCTGGATGGTCCGCCCGATGCGAAGCTTGACCCTCGGTGACCCAGTAGAGAAGGGAAGTGATAAGTTGAGAGATTTGAATTTCTTGGATTTGATACCGAGCCGAGGGGCGGCCCTGTGGTGTAGCAGCATACGAGATTTGCAATTTATTGGGAGCCGTGGTGCCACCTCATTCCACAGCTCATCAAACAGGAGCCACATTCACATGGCAGACATTACAAACACATATTCAACATCCCAGCGCTCCAGTATGGCTCAAACAGTATTGTATCCAGTATGGCTCAAACTGTATTGCTCACTGTTTCTTCCAAAATCAAGGGTCTTAAAAATATAACCTGCTTTTGTTGGAGTCTCTACTGTCTGGGGAAGACTTTCTACTAGATTTTGGAGCATTGCTGTGAGGGTTTGATTGTTTTCAGACATGTGTGTGTCAACGTGTTGGATGAGAACCACTTTCACCTCATCTCCAACACGACCAACTCATCCCAAAAGTATTGGATGGAGCAGAGAACACAGTTCCACTGCTCCACAGCTCAAAGCTTTACACCACAAACTTGTGGACACATAGTGTAGATTTGTATCAACGCCTTTTCAACCGCCAGAACACTATAGCAACACTTTAGCAACTACCTTGGATACCATAGCATCCTCCTATCAATACCATAGTAATCACCTTGGAGACCACAGCAACCACCTTAAAACACTAGAGCAACCCTTCAGAAAAACATTCAGAACATCCTAGTGACTACATGAGATACCATAGCAACCACCTAGCAACACCTTAGCAGGTGCCAGAAACACCATAGCAACTCCCTAGCAATCACCAGAAACACCATAGCAACTGCCAGAAACATCATAGCAACCATATTACACAAAGCAACTTTGATGGTTAAATTTACATGAAAGTCAGTTGCACTTAAATTGCATCATGTAGTGATCATCAAGTTGATCATCAAGTTGCTTAAAATGACACTGCATGCAACTCACAACATGCAACTAGTTGCAAGAAAATTGTGCTTTGTAAAGCCTCAATTCTAGCTGCTTATTCATTCACAATAGTTATATACACAGTCATACCAATATATGACCGCAGAGCAGGTGGCCCATTCTCAGTCACACTGGTGTGGTGGTGGTGTGTTAGAGCTGATCAGACACTGCAAAGCTGCTGATGTTTTTAAACACCTCAGTGTCACTGCTGGAGTGAAAATAGCATCCTGTGAGCACCAGTGTAGCACTACAGGACCAACACAAACAACATGAGCTACTGTCTCTGATTTTACATCTACACAGTAAATCTGCCAGTGTTAAATCAACACTGAGGGTGTCAAAATGTAACACTCTCAGTGTTAATTTAACTCTAAAAGTGTTGATTTAACACTGGCAGATTTACTGTGTACAAGGTGGACTAACAAGGTCTAATAGAGTGTACAGTGAGTGGATATTATGTTTACAATCCACTTAACACACCACCACCACGTCAGTGTCACTGAGAAGGATCCACCACACACAGTAGCTGGTCTGCGGGAGTCCTGATCAGAACTGGTGCAGTCATAGTCTCAGTGTTGTAGTACTTTACTCCACCAGAGGATGCTGTGGTCACATGCTAGAAAGAGCAATACAGCCCCAGTGTGTAAATATACATTAAAATACAGCATCAGGCTGCTTATTTGTCTTATCTTTAGTTTGTGACATTATAACATTATATTAGACCTGCATTATAACTACAACAGAGTCTCAGTTGCTCTCATTCAGTGACGGTGCTCATACTGACTACACTTCTATACTGTGTGTGTACAGGTGTTAACGGATTTTAGGCTTAGGCTTGAGCAGTCAACAGGAGAGCAGCTTTGTGTTTGTCTGCTGTTGTATTTGTATTTATGTCTTTATGAGGACGTCCACAGGATGATTAAAACAATGCCATCGTATCAGGTCCACATAAATAATAATAATATGCCATAAATGAAGGGCCAGTTGGGATGTTTTTGGCATACTTGTTATTGTTTGATTGTACTCTTCCATGTATACAAAGTGCATCCACTGGATGTATAAATACATGGCTTCGGATACCAGAACTGGCCTGATTCTGCCAGTTGTGGCCCAGGTTTTTGGTTGTTGACACTGTGGGCACATTTGGAAACAAAGAAAACTATATAAGACCATTAAGCATATTGACATAGATAAAACAGAGAAATGCTGTTCTGCTGAAAAGCGCCCTCTTGTGGCACAAATATGAGTTGTAAAATGAACCCACATAAAGTCCCTTTAGTGGTGTGCAGCCTGAAATAAATGACTTCTGGAACTAAAAATGCAGTATTCAGCTGTAAATGGTAAGCATGTGTTATTATATTACAAATTATTAAACACATCTGTAGTGTTTTTTTACTGAAAACATTTTTGCATTTTTCAGGCAAACCAGAACTGAAATAAATGAAAATATAAAATGTGAATTTAATATGAAATGTATTAAAAAATAACATTAAAAATAAAAATAATAGAATTGTTATTTTACCCACTTACATCATCATCTGTATCTCATGTACTTACTCTGTTTCGAGACAATGACTCACTGTCTCAAACTAACGACCTAATATCTCAAAATAATGTCTCAGTATCTCAAAATGATGACTCAACATCTCAAACTAATGATATATCTCAAAATGTCTCACTATCTCAAACTAATGATATATCTCAAAATGTCTCACTATCTCAAACTAATGATATATCTCAAAATGATGACTCCAGTATCTCAAAATGTCTCACTATCTCAAACTAATGACCTAATATCTCAGAATGTCTCACTATCTCAAAATGATGATTCAGTATTTCAAAATGATGTCTCACTATCTCAAAATAATGACTCGATATCTCATATGATTTCAACTTATAATGTTCTGTAAATAAAGACTCTACATGAGAAGACTTTGATGTTAGACAGGCTGTCAGTAGATTATAGGGTAATAAGATGTCAGCTATAAAAACAGAGACTGAGGACCCGCAGAGCAGTAAATACCTCACAAAGACAGGAATACAGTGTGTGTGTGTGTGTGTGTGTGTGTGTGTGTGTGTGGTACCTACTGTAAACGCATGGCTCGTGTGTGAGCATCTCTCTCTCTCTCTCTCTCTCTCTCTCTCTCTCTCTCTCTCTCTCTCTCTCTCTCTCTCTCTCTCTCTCTCTTTCTCCCTATTCTGCTGGACCTCCTCTACAATAATCTCCTCATCAGAACCGAGCCATTGAGCCTCAGAAGCGGAACAGAACCGGGCTCGGAGCTGCTGAAACATGGCGAGGAAGACTGAAGTCCCGGCGCTGTATTACGGTGAGTCTGACTTCTGCTTTTCATCTGGACCCGAACGGGCTCCGAGATCAGAGCCCCGCAGCGTGGCTGCGCTCCGGTACCGCAGCCCAACAGCTCATTATTACTAATTGCTCATATTAATCATTATTAGTCCGTCGCTGTGGCATTATTAAGTCATTACTGCGATATATCTCACTAATATTAAGTACATATAAGTGTCTGATTTGGGATATTATCATATTATCATGTATTAATTACTCTAGTGACTCACTATCTCAAACTAATGACTATCTCAAACTATTTACTCTATCTCAATCTAATGACTTAATATCTCAAATTAATGACCATCTCAAACTACATGACTTAATATCTATAAGAACTGACTGTCTCAAACTAATGACTTAATATCTCAAATTAATGACTATCTCAAACTAATGACTTAATATCTATAAGAACTGACTGTCTCAAACTAATGACT
>BRDA01015677.1:0-12209 GCA_036984385.1 Crenuchus spilurus | reverse complement strand
ACAGACTGTGTGTAGGAGGACAGACTGTAGAAGAAGGACAGACTGTATGTAGAAGGACAGACTGTTTGTAGAAGAACAGACTGTGTGTAGAAGGACAGACTGTATGTAGGACAGACTGTATGTTGAAGAACAGACTGTATGTAGGACAGACTGTGTGTAGAAGGACAGACTGTATGAAGAAGGACAGACTGTATGTAGGACAGACTGTATGTAGAAGGACAGACTGTAGAAGAACAGACTGTGTGTAGAAGGACAGACTGTATGTAGAAGGACAGACTGTATGTAGAAGAACAGACTGTGGGTAGGAGGACAGACTGTATGTAGGACAGACTGTATGTAGAAGGACAGACTGTATGTAGAAGGACAGACTGTATGTAGGACAGACTGTATGTAGAAGGACAGACTGAAGAAGGACAGACTGTTTGTAGAAGGACAGACTGTGTGTAGAAGGACAGACTGTATGTAGGACAGACTGTATGTTGAAGAACAGACTGTATGTAGGACAGACTGTATGTAGAAGGACATACAGAAATAGTGCATACTGAGTGTTTGAGAAGTGATACTACCTCAGTATTGAAGTGAAGTGTGAGCACTAATCATTCATTTTAACCCACTATGTTTGTAAATGAATGATGGCACAGATACTGGTACCTCAACCTTACAGGAGCTCCACTCTCCAAGCCTCCAGCTGTAGCAGGGCCTGATGGGACAGGCTTTGGTTTGGGAGAGCTGAGAGGGGCACGGGCGGCCGCCTTCTCCGGCCTGCTGTAGAACTAATCTGGAGCGAGTCATGTGACCTAGAAACACACACAGAGTTCTTAACAGAGCCGGGTTCCTAGTGGAACAGTGTTTATGTAGTTAGCTGTAATGAGCACCTGGGGCAGAGTTTCCTCTGTGGGGTTCAGGGAGGCCTGAATGGAGATGAATGAGCCAGATTAGAGTTTTTAATTAACTTGCTAACGAGTCAATACTTCAGAGGAGAGGGTCTCTGTGGGACCTGAAAGGCCTTGTTGTTTTTTTTTAATTACTGAGTCACATTTTGTGCTTTCATAACCTCACATGAACCCCTCACCGCATGCTCGTCATCAAATGAATAGATTTTAGCAGCAAATGATTTTGCTGTAATGTAATGATTTCAGCCCAAGCAAGTTGTCCTCAAATTGAAATCAGTGTTACTGGAAGCTGTGATTGTAAAGTGAGCAATTATGCACTTAGTGCTCACATACAGAGTGAGAATAAGGGTCATTTGAAAAGTTTTTACTTTTTATTTCAGCTTTTAGTCATCTGGTTCCTTTGTACATGTAAGGATAGATTTACATGTTCAACACATATATGAGATGTAAAATGATCACATTGTGTGAACACTTCACAAGGAATGGAGATAATCTTTTTATAGTTAATTATTAATAATAAAAGTATTACACAAATAGTTATATTCAAAATAAAGTGAACCTCCTGCTTCTGCAGCATCCCTGGTCCTGGCTCTGTCATGTGTTCCTAGTTTATGTTTGCCACGTGCTGTTTCCTCATGTGCTTGTGTTTACCTTTTCCATGTGTATTGTTCACGTCATGGCTCCCCACCCAGCAACATCATGTCATGTCTGATTGTAAGCACATGTCTTTGTCTGTTCACAGCCCTGCTGTCTCATTCAAAGTTGATTACTGTTGATATAAAGCCATCCCATCTTTTGCATTTTACTAAAGATGGGAAACAGATATTGATGATGTTCTAGCAGAGCTGCACACATAGCGGCAGCAGTGGGCTTAACTGGCCTTGTCATCAGAAGGTCCCGGTTCGATCCTCTTGTGTGTGTGTGTGTGTGTGTGTGTGTGTTTCACTGCACGGATAGATTAAATATAGAGGTGAAATTCCTGTGCAAGAGCACTTGTGCAAGAGCACTTGTCATTGTGTCACTTTCACATTTTATGCTATATAAAAGTATAGGGATCTCGTTTTGTGACCAGATGGTTGCCAGTTCAATCCCCGTGCAGGTTATGACTGTGAGCCCCTGAGCAAGACACCTAACCCCCAACTGCTCCCCGGATGCCATGGATAGGTCTGCCCACTGCTTCAGGCCTATGTTTTTACAGCCTAGTGTGGTCACTAGTTCACTAGTGTGTGTGTGTTTCACTGCATGGATGGGTTAAATGTGGAGGTCAAGTTCTGTTGTGTGCAATCACATTGGCAAAAAGTTTAATCGTAAATGTTTAGACACAACTCAAATAAGCATTTACATTATTAACTCTATTAAAGTTGAACATTTACAATATACAAAGCTGGACATTTCTGAACATCTGAGTACCTGAATGTGTTTTAAATGAGCAGTTTTCAGAACAAAGTGAAAAACGTGTGATGGGTTTGGATTTTGGGGTCGTACTTTGGGCTCCGCAGGTGAGTGAACACTCTGACCAGAGTGACCAGTCAGACAGCAGGCAATCAACCGGACAGCTGACTTCACACGGAGCAGAGAGCTTCCCTCGTGAAGGACCCCACTGTTACACAGAGAGAATAAAACATTTCATCATCGAGGAGGTTTGAACAGATTAGTATTGAATAGAGTCAGAGTAGAGTCAGTACCTCTCTGCACATGCTCAGTTCCACCAGCTTTCCATCACTGCGGACACAGTTCAGCAGGCGGGTCTTTGTTCCTTGGCCACACACTGCACGGTCACTCAGCCGACAGCTGCTCCAGTCTTTACACCACACAGTTTATTAGCTTCACTTACATTATAGCTTCATTTCATCAGATATACATAAGACAAGGCTTCTATAGTATAGAGAACCATGAGAAGTGAATAAATAGAAATGAAGAATGCATTGAATATGGTTCTATATAGAACATTTTTCAATGCCCAGCTTCAGAAGAGTTTATAGATCATTTTGTTTTATTCTATAAACTGCAGACAAAATTTATACCAAATTCCAAATAAAAATATTCTCATTTAGAGAATTATTTAACAGAAAAATATGCAAAGAACACAAGTAAATTAAGTAACTTGTGTTACGTTAGTTCATTTATGACTGCAGTACAACAAAGATGGCTGCCACACTTGTGATTTGCATGAAAGAAAGGCAGCATGCAGAGATTGGTTGCAGATGCGTTTGGATATCTGCAAACTAAATTTGGAACGATAGTGTAAGGAAGGTGAAAGTTTTTCTTAACTCAAACGTCATAGTGTCATCTCTACCAGTTGGTAGAGGTATGTTTGGCTACAGGACATGACATGATCTACCTATCTAACAGAGAACATTATAAGAACCCGTAAAACCTGTAACATTACAGAAGTAATGTTCCCAGAACATTTTGGAAACATGTGAGGTAGCAATGGTTTGCATTACAAGTTAATTTGTATTTCTAAAAAAACACAACACTAATGTCTTAATGAAGAGTTTAGAAGTTAATATTAGGTTGACTAATCGTGATTTGTTCATGTTCTCCATCAGTTGTTCACTTCGTTTGATGGCTTGTGAACTATCCATTTTCATCTTATTCAAGAAGATTTGAAGAGCTTGAGGTCTCGACATCTGGAGGTTTTACACAGTTGTGTGTGATAAAATTATTGCACACAACAGGTGTACTTAATAAACTGGCTACCCAGAATGTTTTAATTTGTGTGTGTGTGTGTGTGTGTGTACCTGAGTAAGCATAAGAGTATGAGAGGCAAGTACTGTTGGCACAAGACTGTGTTTGATTTAGCTCTGGGCAGGTGTGTCCACTTCCTGGCATCCTCAGTACTGTCCTACTCGACCATCTCAACCCCCTTTCATTACAACCCTGGAGAAACACACACACACACACACGTACACGCATACGCATGCACACGCACACACACACACACAGCTGTTAACATGTTCTGCAGTTCAGTTCATTTCACAGATTTGAGCTGTTCAGACTGTTTATGGTCACTCACTGCTGGACATTCACTCCATTGGCTCCATTCTGATGTCACACAGTGTTCAGGACAAGGTAAGAGACAGGCCTGGGCTGTGATTGGTTGTTTGTCCTGGTCACACAGAGAGTCCACCACACTGCTCTGCTTCTCTTCTTCCATCCTCACACACCTGTCAGTCACAGAAAACCACTGATAACTTCATCATAAATCATCATCATCATCATCATCATCATCATCATCATCATCATCATCATCATCATCATCACTTTATCCATCCAGTGTATTTAGAAACACGTCTGTATGAGCTTTTATTATTATAGTCAATTACTGTTAATACTAACAGTAGTAACATCATTTCAGCATCACACTTTGGTGAGATGCTGAAACGATCTCACTATCTCTGATTCTATCTTTCTGACAAAAAAACTGACTTTTTACAAATTACACCCATACAAAACTACTTTTTCCCCAAAGCGTTACACAGGCTTTTGTTCAGAACAAACCGAGTCTTTCTCACAGAAATGTATCTGCTTATTTAAGCTCCTCTCACAAGAATCTAAGGTAACACTTTATAATAACTTTCATTAATAGCTCATTAACTAATGATTAATAACTGTGAACAAATCAATAGTTCATGAGAATTTAATTAACAAATGATTTACTAATGATTTGTTAATATTTGCAAAAATGAATACAGTCATTAGTAACTACATGAACTGTCATTTATAAACATTTGTTCATGCTCAAATTCTCATGAACTAATGACTTCTTCACAGTTATTAATCATTAGTTAATGAGCTATTAATGAACGTTATTATAAAGTGTTACCAAATCTAAAAATATATGTAGATTCAGGCTATATGTGTATTTGAATATTTTAAGGTTTCCTGAGTATGTTTGAAGTTAGTGATATCCAATTATATCAAATCTATATTTATTACATGTAAAGTGACATATTTCAAGCCATTTTTGTTTTAATGTTGATCAGCTCATGAATGTCAGAAATCCAGAATCTCAAAGTATTAGAATATTTCATTAAATTATTATTCAAACAGTATCAACATTAAAACACTTTGTGTTATGAGTATACATGTCAGTTTACCTTTTTGAGTGAAATTATGATCACAAATGAACTTTTTAATGATATTGTAATTTTTGCAACAGTCATTTAGAGAAGAGTTTTTAATTAATAAGAGATAAGAGAATCGTTATTGTCATTTAACGAGAGTACGATGACACTTTGTGATGGGGAGAGTGTGGCGCCACTGCATCTGAATGAGATTTGATTTCTGTTGTCTTTGGTATCTCTTCAAAGAACATTCAAGAAGGACTTTGAAAAGATTTATATTTGCTGTAATAATAATAATAATAATAATAATAATAATAATAATAATGAATAACTAAAATAACTAATCTCTATAAATATAAAGCTTTTTATAGGCTTATAAAATAAAATCATTGTTGGTGAAAATGCGTGTATATACAGGTGCATCTAATAAAATTTAATATTGAAAAGTTCATTTATGTCAGTGATTCAGTTCAAAAAGTGAAAGTCAAATATTATACAGATTCATTACACACAGAGTGTCAATTTCTAGCAATTTATTTCTTTTACAACCCTATAGCCAATGAAAACCCAAAAGGCAGTATCTCAAAATCATTAGAATATTATATAAGACCAATTAAAAAATGATGTTTAATACATAAATGTTGTTCTACAGAAAAGTATGTACATTATATACACCCAGTACTTGGTTGGGGCTCCTTATATATCATGTTTTTGGCTCTTGATTACTGTAATCTGATATATTAGTGATCTTCATGGACATCATTGAAGACTAAGAATGTTTTTTTGACATCAAATCAGACTGTGCTCTAAACTCCTTCAAGCATCCTGGTATTAATGCTGTCTATCATTTAACTGGATAAACATCGACTGTGTGGACATTATTATGGAATCTTCAGTTTTGTGGACATCATTAAGAGACGCTTCACACACATCATCCTGGTTGACTGAGCTCAGTGAAGGACACTGTGGTTACAGTGCTCAGAGTAATGGCTGCGGACAGGCAAACATTCAGCCAGTGTTAGATGACCTCACTTCAGCCTGCAGTCCAGAGTTATGACCTCACTCTCCTTTGAGAACAGGCTTATGACCTCATCAATCTATTTGTCAGCATTATGACCCATTCTCCTTTTTCAACACAGCCCCTCTATTATTGTGAAGTAAGTAAGAATGTCTCCAATCTTTCTCCAACAGAGCTGAATTTTAATCAGCTGAATCTCTGTGGAAGATTTTATATCTACTCTGAAAACCACATCGCATAGTTAAGACCTTACTGATAGGTGCTGAATTAGCTCAAAGCACTGGGAAGCACCATAGCTAGAAACCCGATTTAACTTATTAGGGTTTGGTTTAAGATCAGGCATCATTTTTCAATAATGATCCACACGTTAGTTAAATTAAAACCTATGTTGGCTGCAATGTCATGTCAACACTTGTACTTGGTCAGTCTCCATAATAACTGCTGTGCAGGTTGCCTATGTTCATTTATGACTGCAGTGCAACAAAGATGGCCACCCCACATGATTTGCACGTCTGCAAAGTAAATTTGGAGTGATACTGTAAGGAATATGAAAGTTTCCCAACCCTTTAATGTTCTGATGGACTTCTTGGTAGGGCACATTTGAGTCATAGTATCTTATTTGTAGAAGGTGTTAAACTTGACTCAAACATCATAGTGCCATCTCTACCACTTGGTAGAGGTATGTTTGGCTACAGAACATGACAAAGTTTTAAAGGTTACAGGAAAGCTTGTAACATTATAGAAATAACGTTCCCGGAATGTTCTGCAAATGTGATGTATTCATGTTTTTGGAATGTTGAATAAAAACATTAGAGACAACTTGGCAGATTTAATGGTCTAAGAACCAAATTTGTAACATTTGTAACAGTTTTTAAACATTCTACTGACCAAAAATTGATAGATGGGTAACCCCCAACTACACCCTAGGCATAATGGATAAGGCTGCCTACCATTTTGGTCATGTGTGCTCATGGCCCCCTAGTGTGTGTGTGTAGGTGTGTTTCACTGCATGGATGGGTTAAATGGTCAGATTCCTATGTGTGCAAGCACACTGGTCAATGACTGTGCACTTTCATAGCCTTTACTATGAAATAAAACACTGGGCAGAACATGAATAAATCAGTTCTGAACATCTGCTGCAGTGTGATGTGTTGAACTCACCGGATTTTGCGGGTCTGGACTCCATCTCCACACAGAGGCTGAGCTGTGGTAGAGCTATTCAGTGTGTTGGGTGGGTTGACGACACACACAGACCAGGCTTCAGCTTCCCAAATGTACTGATTACACTGAGAGTAGCAAGGCACTACCTCAGACACCTGGGAGACGATCATATGGTCAGTGAGTAAATAAGTAAACTGTATTTATTTAGCTCACACTCTTCTAAAGCAGAGCTACAAAGTGCATGACAAGAACAAAGTTCATTTTAATAATAAAATCTAAATAAGCACATCACCTATGATCACAACCCAAAGAAAAGGTAGGTAGGGCTTTTCACATTTTTAAAAGAAGACGTGGATTATCAAGATGACTAACTCCTAAACTTAACCTTGACCCAAAACCTAACCTTCAAACTTAACCTTGACCCAAAACCTAATCCTTAAACCTAACCTTGACCTAAAACCTAACCTCGACCCAAAACCTAACCTTTAAACTTAACCTTGACCCAAAACCTAATCCTTAAACTTAACCTAGACCCAAAACCTAATCCTTAAACTTAACCTAGACCCAAAACCTAATCCTTAAACTTAAAATTGACCCAAAACCTAAACTTTAAACTTAACCTTAACCCAAAACCTAACTTTTAACTTAACCTCCAAGCAAAACCTAACCTCGAAACCTAACATTGACCTAAAACCTAACCTCAAAACCTAACCTCGACCCAAAACCTAACCTTTAAACTTAACCTTGACCCAAAACCTAATTCTTAAACTTAACCTAGACCCAAAACCTAATCCTTAAACTTAACGTTGACCCAAAACCTAACTTTTAACTTAACCTAGACCCAAAACCTAACCTCTAAACCTAACCTTGACCCAAAACCTAACCTCAAAACCTAACCTTTAAACTTAACCTTGACCCAAAACCTAATCCTTAAACTTAACCTAGACCCAAAACCTAATCCTTAAATTTAACCTAGACCCAAAACCTAATCATTAAACTTAAACTTGACCCAAAACCTAAACTTTAAACTTAACCTTAACCCAAAACCTAACTTTTAACTTAACCTCCACGCAAAACCTAACCTCGAAACCTAACATTGACCTAAAACCTAACCTCGAAACCTAACCTCGACCCAAAACCTAACCTTTAAACTTAACCTTGACCCAAAACCTAATTCTTAAACTTAACGTAGACCCAAAACCTAACCCTTAACCTAGACCCAAAACCTAACTTTTAACTTAACCTCGACCCAAAACCTAACCTCTAAACCTAACCTTGACCTAAAACCTAACCTCGAAACCTAACCTTGACCCAAAACCTAATCCTTAAACTTAACCTAGACCCAAAACCTAACTTTTAACTTAACCTCGGCCCAAAACCTAACCTCTAAACCTAACCTTGACCCAAAACCTAATCTCTAAACTTACACTTGACCCAAAACCTAACCTCTAATATTAACCTTTACCCTAAACCTAACCTTTAAACTTAACCTTGACCCAAAACCTAATCCTTAAACTTAACCTCCACCCAAAACTTAAACTTAGCCCTAATTGTGCTCCTAACTCTAATCCTAATCCTCACTTTACCACTGTTAAGTATCAGCTGATGAGCTTGAACAGATAGTTTGTAAATAATGTGAATATCTGTAGATTATTGAGGGAAATAATGTTGATCCAAATGAAGTGAGACTGAATATTGCAACTTCGAATCACAAACAACATGTTTTGTAAAATAATTTATTCTTCATATGAGTGAACCAAGAGCTTCTCACAAATCCTTAGGAGTGCTGTCAAAACCAACAACCAAAATCTGCCTGCCAACATCTCTCAGGACACTGGTCTACCCGCCAGCCATGGATCCAGCAGGACTACAGGAAGCCCACATGACCATCCAAGCTCAAGACCAGCTACTTGACTCCCAATGACCAGCTCCTATAACAGCTGAGCTGTACTATGGAGGGTTTTGGGCCATGCAGTGTGGGACTTTCAGCACCACACTGGTGTGTTGGAAGCACCCATCTCTTCCTCCTGTTTCCTCTAAAGACCTCCAAACAGGATGCTGCTGGGTAATTCTGGAGAGGCTCTGGCAGTTAGCTCAGTGCTCTGAGAGGTGCTGGAGGACAGACTGGTGTCCCGAGAAGTGTAGCATCAATACACTCATTTAGATCATTTACTCAACTGAAGTCAGAAAGACAGCGGTGTGTAATTTTAAAAATTAAAATAAATATTAAATAGCCTAATTAAAGCTCCAAGAGGATGCAAAGGGGGAATAAAAGAGACAGAGAGACAGATGCACACACTGACATTTAGAGGCACAATAGAATATATTCACTAACCTGAGCCTTTGTAGGTGTCCATATAAGCAGTATAAGAGAGAGAGAGAGAGAGAGAGAGTAAGAGAGAGAGAGAGAGAGAGAGAGAGAGAGAGAGAGAGAGAGAGAGAGAGAGAGAGTTTCCATTAATGTCTATTTTGGGTCTCGCCCCCCTCTCTGTGTGACCCAGGGTCAGTGGTTTAAGGCTTTATTTATAAGAGTGAAAGTGAGCTGAAGAAAATGTCTCGTCGGTTCTTATAAAACATTTATGCTGTTTGATCTGCCCTGATGGAACACAGTAAGAGGGATACAGGACAGAAGGAATAAAAGGAAAAAAGAGGTAAAAGATGGAGAGAATATAGACTGTGAGATCCAAAGGGACAATAGCTTCTTCAGCCCTGTTTTACCACACAAGTGTAAGGGTGAGAAACTTCAGATAAGAGTCTAAAAGTGGGCAGCCAGGGGACCAGCCTAGTCCTAACACATCTATTATGTATGAGGCTTTCACACACCACTGTCTCCTGTGTGTCTGCCTCCCTCACACTCTCTTACCAATACACACTTGTGGTCTTGCTCATGAACACTGAATCTGATGAGAAGATGGAGGGTCTGTTGTTGAAAGATGCTGATTGTACCTATAACAGGTATAATGGTATGATATCCATGCAGGTCAGTGTTAAAGTGAAGAAAACACAAATGGACATAAATAGTGTATGAGCTCTGTCTGTCTTACAGGATAATAATCAGTGCTGCCTGGAGTAATGCTACTCTCACCTGATTTTTAAAGTCTAGTTTTGGACAGGGTCGCCCTCCACTGAAGGGCTTCTCTCTTAGCCACTGCGAGCGTACTTTTACCCCCCCACCACAGGGGGCACTACAGGAAGACCAAGCAGACCATTCACTAAGCCTGCAGTCCAGAGGACATGGCACGAGGCACACCTCCTCTTCAATACCTGCAATGTGATTACAATTCATTCAAACAGTTAAAAGAGCAGTGTAGTAACAGTACAACAGTGTGGATGCCTTGAGTTTAGCCACGCCCATTCATATGTGGATTCTAAATGAACTCATTTGTCTTTGTATTTTGCAATCTGTAAAGCACTTGGAATGACTCTGGTGTACAAAAGGTACTATAGATCGTATTACGATGATGACACTCAATCATGAATGGTCACCACGTGTGGCCAAGTTTGCTATAACTGATCCAGCAAAGGAAGGTGATGGTCGCCCCCTGCCCCCAAATACCAGCAATAAGGAAAAAGAGGGACAGCAGGGAGCTTTTAATTCCCAGTAATAATAAAAATAATAATCATACTTAACTACTAATAAGCATTTGTGGTTGAGCTCAGTTTTTATCTTTCTGCTGAAAGTTAATAAGAAAACGCTCCCACTCTGAGCACTATGACCAAACTACCAATCTACCAATCAATCTTCAGTTGAAATAGATATTTAGATATTTGTGAGAGGAGCTTAAATAAGCAGAGACACCTTTTTCAGAGCGAGTCAGACAGCTGCACATTTTTTCCCATCAAATGACGTGATATGTCATTCATACAATAATGACATGACTGAGGAATATACCAGCCGAGGAATGTTTGGAATGTGAACCTGAACGACCTTTCACCTAAGTGTTCACACCTATCTCATAAATATTCAATCTAGAAACCACTGAATGAGTAAAACACGTCACCTCACAGTTGTTAAGTAGTACTGAGGTCTTACCACTACTATTGCAGTGAGATGGCTCTACTAGATGTCCTTGATGATCCAGACATGCCAGGGCTCTGTAGCGATGCCCTGGCCCACACTCCTTGCCTTCTCTGTGGGCTCCCCAGCTCTGGGTAACCAGCTGGCCCTGATGGTAGCTCCTCCGAGAGAGCGTAAACCCTGTGTGGTGGTACTGATGAGGGAGCAGACAGGGTGACCATGGGCCATGGACTAGTGTTTGGTACTCAGAGCAGGGACAGGCCTCTCTCTCCACTAGAACCTCCTGTTGGCAGCGCCAGCGCTTCTTACTGCGGCCTGGAGGGAGACGGTCAGTGAAAGTGCAGTGATTTAAAGTGTTAGCATCACTATTCTGTTTGAAAGTACAGCATGTCTGTTCACATGATTAGTATTAAGACCTACTTACGTATGTAAAGGTGTCTGTGTGTGTATGAATTAGTACTATAAGGTGTTATAGATATTATTCTTATTATCCTGTGTACAGCAGTAAAATATTAGCAAATATTAACAAATGATCTGCTGAAATGTTACATTTCAATCTAATTGTGTGTTATTACTACTGTATATAAAAAGCACAATTAAGGATTTATATATCCAGGTCTATTCCTGTATATAAGCTGATATTTCATCATTTAGATTCTCATGAATGGCATGGTGTGTGTGTGTGTGTGTGTGTGTGTGTGTGTGTGTGTGCGTGTGTGTGTGTGTGTGTGTGTGTGTGTGATATACTACTGACTGTTATGTTTGTTACCTATAAGTGAACGAGTGCGAATGTGAAAGTCTCCACATCTCCGACACTCAGAGAATTTGCTCCAGGAGCTGAGGGTGCAGTCATCTCTGCATGCCACCCGGCACTGCCGAACAGCAAAGGGCATCGCACCTTCCCACCTCACACACTCTTCTACATCTGCAGGGGCATCATCCAGACCAACACACGTCACAGCTGAGCCAGAGAGAGAAAGAGAGAGAGAGAGAGAGAGAGAGAGAGAGAGAGAGAGAGAGAGAGAGAGAGAGAGAGAGAGAGAGAGAGA